>VBSM01000949.1:15195762-15209648 GCA_008086735.1 Cheirogaleus medius | reverse complement strand
CTGCGGTACAACATTGTGCTTATAATTAACAACACTGCATTGTGCACTTAAAAATGTGTTGAGAGGGTAGATTTCATGTTAAGTTTTCTTACCACAATAAAAAAAAAATGAAGCCACTTTTTAACCATGTACTGCTAGGTAAATCATTTTCAAAAGGTGGAGAACTCATAGTTAAATAGAAATGTGAACAAGAAACTTCCTGAAGATATAGACTAATAATGTAGACTTTAATTAAAAATATCTTTTGGGGATCAGTGTCCTGAAAGGTAAAAGCAGCTCCAGGCACTCTCTAGGCATGTGCCAAGTACTGAGGCAAGTATTGCGATGCATTAAGCTTGACAATTTGACATGTGGACACACACGGCATTAGTACTGCTGTACTTTTTATCACCACAAATGCTGCTTGTAGGCTTAGGTCACTAGAATAAGGGAAAGATCTAGGGAAAATGCCATTTGCAAGGAGTCTACCTAGCTCACAGCATATAGCTCCCTTGCATTTCTGCCTCCCCTGGTTTTCTATTGAGCTCTCACAGGCACTTATTTACTTGACTTGAAACAAATGCACGTTAAAATCTTTGCAGCTAGCGTTTCTTCCTTGTCTGGCTTATAGCATTGACAACTCAATCATTCACAGTGATAATAATGGCCTGAATATTTTGTGACAGGTGGTACTTCTATCTAATTGACTATTCTATGTCACAGGGTCTCCATGTCTTTCACCAGCCAAACCCAGAACTATGACACTAGACACTTCTAGTTAAAGAACAAAACCAAAGATATACTAACTTTAGAAAACCTATAAAGGTTTTTGTTTGAAAAAATAAAGTACAACTGAAGTCCATGAAAAAAAGCAAACTATTCTTGCTTTAACAATCATGTTTACTCAATCTATAAGATTGGTACCATCCCATTCCTTGCCTTGTAGTCTGCAGTGTAAAAGAAGCTTGGGCATATATCAGAAAGAATTTGGAGAATTTGGCTATAAAGTTCCTGCATATGATGATCTACTTAAAATAATTTCTAAGATGCTGGTTTCATGTTATTTCAGCACTTGTTCTTAAATGAGTGAAAATTATACCTTACATTTACTTTTCAACCACTTACAATAAACTGCCTAAAAAGAGTCTTTTTATCATCGATGCTGTGGGATTTTATTTTGTCTTCAATTTGAGAAGAGCAATTTTAGTGGCTTGCATTTTCTAAATTTTCATAAAATATTTATTTGCCATCTAGCAGAGTACTTTGTATAAATTACATTTTACTAGACTATAAATTTTATTCTGAAGAAATGTTTTAATGTGTAAGTTTTAAAAAAAATCATAGCTCTATCAAGGTTACATTTCTATGAAATTTCATGTATAGATACGTATTTTGTTTTTCTTCTTAAAGATTATTTGTAAGAAGCAACAGAGCATTTTATTAATTCTTTTGGGGATAGAGAGTCATTGTTCTCTCTGGTGCTTGAAGTGAGATCAAATGAGGAGAGAACGAAGAATCCTCACTGCGGCATTTCAACCCGTGTTGATTGTTTTTATTGTGTTTGTTTCTAAGCCAATAACACTTGTCTTTCCTTTCTCTTTCTATCACACACTTATATAATGCTTTATGTGTTTTCTAACTCTCTTTCATAGATTTATTTGTATCATCTGCAGAAGACTGTGAAGCTCTTAAAGGAAATTGGCACGTTTTATATAATTGGTATATATCCCATAATATCCACTAAAACTGGGCAAAAAAAAAAAGTTGGGAAATGCATATTTGTGTAACGTGACAAAGGGTTAAATTCCTTACTATGTACATCAATTAGAAATTGTTCTTTGGGTTAAAAAAAAAGAGTATACTGAAGTGTTCTGTGTTCTGCCAGGTGGAAAAGTCAAGAGCCAGGGCACACTTCACCATGTTTCAATTTTCCTGCTTCAGAAATCGTAGATTCACAGAGAGGGGGCTTCCCTCAGAGTGGAACTAAAGTGACTATGGAGGAGAACAGAACTTTGCAGCCTACCTGGGATGAACAGGAAATATTTACTACACACCCACACACACATATATATACACACACACATACAGAGATGTAAAGATTTGGGGTTGTTTTACCAATACCATCACTTACCTATGTTATGTGTGGTCATGGTATCTATTGCACTAAGTCTTAATTTTGATCTTGACATTCAAGATTATCCACCAACTTTCATTGCCATAGCCAAAATTATCATCCAGTCCTTCCCAAACTTAACAGTCCAACCTGACCAACAGTCTCACTAGTTATTACATCGGAAACTATATCTCTGGATATCTCCAATGTCCATGCTTTTGTTCATACTTTTCCAGCTTCAGGAAATAGCTTCCTTAATCCTTCTATAATCTAATAGAATCCTTCTATAATCTAAATTATAATGCTTTCTTCAAGATCCAGCTAAGCCCTACCTCCTTGACAAATTCAGACTACAATGATCTTCATAGTCTCATGAACTCTTTTAATAGCTCCCAGTAATTTGTACAAAGATAAGCACAGCTTAGGAGGTCAATATACTCAAATCTATTCATTCATTTACTGGTTATTTCACTAATTCAACAAAAATCCTGTGCCACACTGATGTGTTGGGTGCAAGAAATACTAAGATGAGAAAGATAAAAACTATGCCATAAAAAAAGTTCAAAATTTTAGGGAAGAGAAAAATGTGCCATCCCAACTTCAAGTATATTAAGCCGATACAACATAAATGTGCTAAAAGGAAGAGTTGAGGAAGGCAAGAGGGGGTCACTTTAAGTTAATGTGAGCAGAAGAGCATCCTACAAGCAAGGACATTTCATTCATTTATTCGTTCATTCATTCAGTAAATTTAATATTTGACTGTGACATGCCGGGTACTGTTACACTTTGGGGATGCTGATAAGAAAGGTCAGAAGGTAACAATCTTTATTCACAGAGTGCTCACGCTCAAGAGGGGAAGACAGTGAGTAAACCAACCATTTACAGCATAGTCTAAACAAGCAATGTTAACTTAAGAGGACTGTGATAGATGCCATGTCTTTATTTTATTGGTGTTGATTGGCGAGGATATCATTCATGCCACCTTTTCACCCTGAGCACCTCCACTTTAATAGGAGCAAGCAAAACAGGCAAATGGCACTGCCTAGGTTTGGTTTTCCCCAAGCCTGATGATCAGAAAAACAACAATTTTCACGGTTGATTTATCGTTTTAAAAAGTGTCAAAAAGATACATTTTAATTAATGTAGCTAAATATTAGCATGCATTAGCCACTACTTATGTAGTTTAAAATCCAATGCTTACTTTAAAAAAAAGAGTAAAAGATAATCCAAACTCCTAGTTAAAATAAATACCTCATTAAGCTTTCATTGTTATTGGTTCATAATTACTGTTTATTTCATCCCTAGTCTGAATGGTTTTCATGGAATTAACTCAACCGTAATACCCAGTGGGGTTTTTTTTTTGTTTGTTTTTTGTTTTTTTCACTCTTATACACAGTTTCAATTTGCTTTGGATTTTAAACAGGATTTTAAGCTTTTCTTAAAATGTTTATAGGCAGCTTCCTCTAGTCCCACTGTTGTTCTCCATAAACACAGACTGAATGGCCTTCAAAAGCTTTAGAGACACAAAGGTGAGTAAATCACAATCCATTTCTTCAATGAGTTTATAATGTATAACAGAGTTCTAGGAAGTTTCAAAAAAGAGGCAATTGACTGGTCAAAGAAAATTATCATTATGTGCCCAAATAGGCTTCCAAATTATCTGTGTGCTAAGAATGATGCTTCATTAAGTTACTCATTTTCTTTGGTTCTGGCAGCTCAGCCAGAGGGGGGTGGGAAATAGTTCTTTGATTGCAATGTGTTGTCCCCGGTCCACGTAAGATCGAAACGAATACTTTCATACCCTAAGAAAGGAGTCCTTTTTTTGTCATCAAGCAAACTTTTTTTAGCTTCCTTCTTCCACCAGGTGTTTATACACAATCAGTCAACCACAAATACCGCCTGCTTTATTACAGACAGCCTTGTTCCCAGTCTCTCTTACGGGTGCTACACCATTATTTACAACACACAGCATTTTACCCACATGCTTTAAAGAGACTAGTAAAAGGTTTATATATACACACACATTTAAGTCCAAATATTGTATGTGAAACCCTCCATATACCAGAGAATGTTTCAGAAATCTCAGAGTCATCAGAGGAAATAAAAGGAACACATTTTTTACTAACTTTAAATAAAGACAATACAAAAAAACATGTTCCTGAACATTTAATTTTTTAAATACGAATCTTGTTTATTTCTTACGCATCCACACTATTTAATGAACTAATGTGACTTTTTTTTCCAACTCCTGAGGCCTCTGTAAAATAAATTTACTTTTAGTATTGTCATTAATTTACCATGACATGTATTAGAAAACGAATATTTACCATATTTTCACTTGGAAAATGTTTTCAAAGTAGTTCTAAAGATTCTGTTTTTCTACTTAATTTAAAAGACTTGTAAACAAGGTGCTGCAATGACTATGCTTCTTTCTCTGAAAGGCTACGACTTTTGTTAGAGAACATACCCAGATGCTGTCCTCTTGTCGATATTGTTTCCAGTTCCTGCCACTGTCGCTGAACATCAGGAGGTAGCTGGTCACCCAGTTGGAGCTCCCATATCCACCTTGGGTGGCCACAGCAGTGACCTCCATTCTCTCTCCAAGGTCAATCTGCAACCACTGGTACTTGTTTGACACAAGTGGAGACCAGCCACCAGCTCCTTTTGTGAAAATAAAAACAGGAAAAAATTGGGAAAGAAGAGTTGGTTTAAAATCTATGCTAGAAAAGCAGAAATGTCAGTAAGACTGTATTCCTCTATGGAATTTAGATCAAATTTACAAAATATAAAAATTTCTTACAATTGTAGAAAAATATAGAAAAGCAAGAATTTAGTGTAAATGGATGGTACCTATGTTAATTGTGTTCATTTTTTAGGTATTATAGCCTGCTGACACTGGGGAGAACTAAAGGTCTCACACTGTTTAAAGTGTTTAATTTTATAGATGGACACCCATGTCAACACTTGGACCTAGCATGTCTACTGCCCTCATGCATGATTGGGGAATGGTTTGGCCTTCAAGCCCACTGACCAGGGCCGGATGTAAGGGAATAATCTGCACACTGGTGGAATTGGAAAACTACTTTTTATCATGTTTGGAGAAGGAAATACAATGTTAGCCTGGGAAAACAAAGATAGTCAAGGAATAGTCCTTGCCCTCAGGGTGTTTACAGTCTTATGGGAGGGACAGACATTGAAAAGCATGTTTGAAATGTAATGTTAATGGTAAGACATGTGCAGGGAATAATAACACAATAAAGACGGAGAGTTCTATCCAAGGATGGGTTGGAGCTGCTTCACAACAGTTTTTGAGAGACAACTGTTAAATTTTCAACTTTACAAGCAACTTACTAAACATAACCATCTTTTCAATTAGCCACAGTGGGAGTATTCAAACCATGGAAATTGCAAACTGTGCAAATAAGCACCCGCCCACACCCCAGTCAGTTTACTAACACACCACTGGTTCCTTCCTGCCTGGGAGGAAAGTGGTGGGTGACAGAATGGGGCAAAGAAAAACACTGTAGAGTAAGTTATGCTTGAGTCCTAAGAAGAGAAAAAGAGAAGTCTGATGTATATTCAAGAAAGTATAGGTAGAGCAGAATTTGTTGTGTTTTATTGTATCCAACACACACCAGAATATTATAAATGTGACTCCTCTATATCTTAGGTTGGTTTATTCTTCCAGTTTAATATAATAGTTTGGAGAATTATTGGGGGAATTTATTTATTTTAAGTGATATTGCACTGCTGATTATGCAAACAATATATAATCGTTATAAAAGCCATGAAGTAGGGATTGACACATTCTGGAATCCATATTTATCTGATATTCAGTATTTATTAAAAGGCAAACTCTATTACATAACACCCCAAAGAGGAATGTTAGCATATGTTTTCTTTCCCTCATTCTTTTGCCACTCACCTTGAGGCTCTGAGAATAAGGTCTAAAACTTTAGAAGAGATTATCATTAATTTTTATACAGTTTTAATTCAAGTATTATTCCTTACATCTGTGACCTATTTTATGAAACTTTGAGTACAAGCCCTAGTTCAAAGAGATGCCCAATAAATGTTTGCTATTAGAGTGAGGCATATGCCATTGTGAGACCTGAAGGGACACACCTGTGTTGACAAGTGTTTTGTGAGATTTAAAGATTCCTTTGATGGTGGAACACAGCACAATGACACTCTGATAGATGAAAAACAGAACTCATTTTTACTTACAACTACAAAAAAAGAGAAGGCTGCCAGGTAGGGCCACACAGGGGATTGCATCAGGGGACAGGAAAACAGCAAGCTGGAGCTGTAGGAGGGAACTTATGTTTGGCAAGTGGGGTGGGGTCAGGTAGCTAGGTTTTAGGGCTCCCTGTGAATTTGGCTAATTTGAATAATTTCTCTAGGAGGCTCTAGGGCACAAGGGGTGTCCCTAGTTGTCTGGTACCTGGCCCTGGTGATGATGCATTGCAAGAGCCTAATAAAGGAAGTGGCTGAAGCATGGACATAATCAGCTGTTCAAGAAGGGAAACTGACCAGCCTCTAGCCAGGGCTTCAAAATTGCCTCAAATCAAAACAGCATTTTAAAAAAAAATTTATTACAAGAATGTTCTCCCTTGATGGCATCACACTAACTACCGAGTGCATTCAGGTATGATTCCCATTACTTACTATATTGTCATTAGAACTGGTTACTTTGTCAAATTTCTTTATTTCTTAAAATGAACCATTGTTCAAAAGTGTCTTCCACTCCACACATCAAAAGTACAAATGTTGTCCCTGTTTTGTGGATCCAGAATATTTTTACATACTTCAATTTTTGCTCGTGTGGTTTTACTTGCAATTTTCTCTATATTTTCCCTTGAAGAACCTGTGGTTTTCGATGGAGTTCCCTTGGTCACCAATATCATCTACCTTGTTTAGAATAGAGTGGAATATTCTCATCTTTTATGCCAGAGGGCTTGTTGGGTATACATGGGCCCTGGCTGAATTTTGAGTGTCTTGGTGTCATTTGTTTAGCACAGCTTTGCTGTCCACAAGGGGCACTTGCAGTCTGTTATCTACATGGAATTTGTCTTTGAATGATCTGAAGCACACCTTAAATAGTACCCTGCCACAAATAGCGCAGGGAGTTCTCGACCTCTCGGTGGGAACTGCTTCCATTGCACTATTTTTAAATCTGAGCCAATGCTTCTTCCATACTTCATTTTTTAGGATGTGATGAAACACCATCCAATCCTCCTTCACTTATTCTACTACGGTATTACTTAATATTTATTAAGCAAGTTAATACTTTGTTTCAGGCACTCTGTGGAGGCATTGTTAATGAATTCTCAAAGCATTCTATTTAGCAGATGGTGAGTCAGATACAGAGAGTTTGAACACCTTGCCCTTGTCCCTGGAGCGGGGAAGAGGCACAGTCCTCTAAACTAGGACACAACAGTGACTCTCACATTGTCTTGATGCATAAATAGGAATTGGTAGTTCCCAGTAGATGCAAAAAAGATGGTGCTAGTGGGGATCGGGGAACCTCAGGATTGAGTTTTCAGGCAGTAGAGTCAACTTTCCTCCCTCTGGTTAACAATGGACCATGTCTTTGAAGTGCAGGCACATGATGGAGGTGGTACTGGGTAAATTTCCCTCCACTGCCCTATATAATCTTACTATTCCCCTGACCCCAAGGCCTGTCAAAACTTTGAAAGTCAAAAGTCTTCTGTGGTCTGATGCTAACCAAGCATCCTCAGTCCTCTTATTGCTGCAACTGCATATCTCTCTGTATTGCTATCATTTCTCACAATGAAAAGTTAAAAAAGGGTGAATGAGGTGCTCCCAGACAGCCACCATCTCAACCTGGAAGTTCTACCCTTGGAATACTATCTTATATCAGCTCATATCTCTGAGAAAATACTGATTATTTTGCTTCTTGCTCTTTCTAGTTAATTGTAATGGTCAAAAACCAGTAATGAGGATCTGTTTTTCAAATCTGGAATTGGATAGTATTTCTCTTGCATTTCGGCACGTCTTTATAGACCAGTATTTAAAAAGTGAACACATGACAGAAGCACGGCAAGGCAAAAAGAATCAGCATGATTCCAGTGAGTTAAAATTGGATCATCAATTCTCATCAGGAGAGAGAGGAACCCCTCACTGACCGCTCCTTTTCCCAGCATCGCTCACAGTTACAGCTGCACGAGTCGACTTGAAACATTTGCAGTTAATTGACCTTGAACATTTCAATTTCTTACCTGTGGTGAAAAGGTACTACTGGTATGCAAATTAAGCTATATCATTAACGAGGTACACTGATAAAGTAATGGAAATTCAGATGCTCCTAGGCTTTACCAAGTAATTTCAGCAAGATAAGTTGGCCACAGGGAATTGAAATATCCCTACTGGGTTTTGAGCTGTGCAGCTCTGCAGACACACATGGTATAAGTGTGTGACGGAGTGTCATGCTTGTTCTAATTTTAAGACAAATGCGAAATAATAATATGGAAAATATAAGATAGACAGACAGATGACAGATATCAATTGACCTTGGCAGACTTTGGTATGCCAGCCTAGGGTGACAGTTAGGGACAAGAGTGACATGACATGCAAATGCAGCTGCCGCTGAGGTTAGACTCCACCAGCCGCATGGCCACTACCAAACCTTGTAGCCTTCTGGAGATACACTACTGTCATATTTACTTTTTTAATGAAGAAAGTGATGACTAACTCCAGCAACTGTAAACTCTACATTACCATAGAATAAAATATAATGCATTCTTTATTTTGCTTATTAATGAAGCCTTTTCACTGCTGGTCAAGTGTTATTGTCCTGCTTTTAATATGCCAATATATTCCACATCATAGTAAACCAATACCCACGAAACTAAAGACTTTCTTTTTCATAACCCCATCTATTCCATGGTCACTGATACTTGACCCACAAAGCAAAAAAAAGAGTCTTGCCCTACTAGTTCCTTTTCTTGCCCATAGGGCAGTTTTCCTGCCACAGATATACCACTCTCTCTCTCCTTCCTTGGCCTTGCCATGGAGACTCGGCGTAGTAAAATGTCATAAATCTATCCAAATAGGAACATTGCTTAACTCCTCATAGTATAGCCTGAAAACTCACATTTAAAAATAAAAATCCTCCCCATCCATAAGACTCTTAAATGCTGTAGTATTGTTATGAGAATTAAATTTTAAAAGCTTATTAAGTGCTTATTGATATCTCCCAAATTCCACAAGCAAGACAGTATATGATAGTTGTAACTTTTTGAATCATAAAACAATTATTATTGCTGTTGACTCCAAAGAAAGAATTGTGAGCATAGCAAAGTTGAACTTTGAAAAAATTTAGTGACTGAATGACCACAAAACAGTATCTCTTTTATCTGTTGCTTACCACTTTAATGCATAAGATTTCTAAGAAACTTGCTTCTATAATATATGTTGCTATGAATTATAAGGAATAAAATGTAAAATGAAAATTGTCCACTGTCTATTACACACTACCGGAAATTGTGTGTACTATATTAACTTAATTATTAAAAGTATCTAGTTAGATAAAATATTCTTTAATATCTCTTCTTTCCAAATAAAACTTAAAAATATTTACAGAGGCTAAGTAAAAATTTCCCAATATGAAGCACATTATTTTAGCATAGTTGAGAAATTACTTATTTTTAAAACTATTTTAATCTGCATGAGGATGTCGCTTTTAAAATTACCCTTTTTTCATTCTTTACCCCTGGAGTAATTACAACTATTGTTCGCCCTTAGAGGTATATTTTATCCCAAGAGTATATTCAAATACTTTATTTAGTGTGATTTCATTATAAATAGACTGGCTGGCTGAATTTTGTTCAAGACTCATATATTCCATCTACTAAATATCACCAATATTTAGTGCTAGTCAGGGAGGCACAATTTTAGGCAAGTGAAGGGAAAAATGAAAAGAAAATACTCTTGGTTGGAGCCTTAAAATATAGGTAAGAATCACCTGTATCCCTTAGTAATATTAAAAACGGCAGGACAGCCGTTTCTGATGATCATCAATGAAAGTGATGTGTCAACTTCATTCAAGCAGGAACTATATAGGAAGGGGGATTCACATTTCTTCCTCCATATTTTAAACTGTAGAAGGACATAGATATTCAAGGACACAAAACACAAGAGCAAGTAATTGAATGACGGTTCTAGCCATCATTAGGACATGTAAATTTCTAGAAATTAATTGACTTAATTAGAATTGTCATAAGAAAGTTTCCCTCTAAGATAATTACTTTTTTTTCCAATGTGATTTCATCTAGATGTCCCCAAGAGTCTAAGTTTGCCCAGATCATTTTGATCTTGACATTACATTACAATAATGTAAAGAAACAGAAAGAACATGGTGCCCATATTTACTTGGCTCCCTTAAATGGTGTGCAGTGTCCTTGGGCCACCATTTAGGGCCACTTTAATAGCTTTGTATTTTTACCAGCTTAGTTCTTTTTGCTGGAAGAAAACATGACTCTACTGATGCTGTGTATGTTGCTATTGGTCTTCTCTCAGTTCACTCCTGAATAGCGGCATCAACTACCCTGATCACAGAGATCGTTTCAGGGATTGGGCAGGTGACCTCAAGCCATGACAGTGAAGCAATTCCAGTATTTTGTTGGGACCATTGGAGAAGAGACTCTTTTCCGCTGTGAATGCTGAGAAGATAAGATTTAAGCATCAAGCAGTAAGAGCTGTTGTTGTGGAAAGTCTGCCTGAGCGCAGCCAACACACAGAGAAGCAGAGTTGAGAGATGAAGCGAGACCGAGTTCTGAGGACATGGTCAGGACCCTTGAGTCCAGCTGTGCCTGCAGAGCAGCTGCTGTGCCTTCTAGGTACATAAGCCGTGAGTTAGCCCCTTCTACATGTGCCGATCCTACTCAGCGTCACTGCTTCAGCAATTCTCTGCTCTCTCTCCTGCTTCATTATCTTTCTTTTCTCTTTAAGGGCTGATTCCCAGTAGTGTATGGTTACATCAGCATGCTCTTATTTTTCCCATTTGAAAAGGGGAAAAAAACCTTCTCTTGACCTCACTCAATTTTTTTTTTTTGCTTCTTTTTATATCAACACTCTTCAAATAAAATGTCCATATCACTCTCTAATCGTTCCAGCCCCATTCTGTCTTAGGCCAGCTCCAACCAGACTTTTACTCTCTACCACTCAACTGAAAGTCACCAAAGAGCCCCATATTGCTAAATCCAACAGCCGGGCTTCGATCTTCCTATCACATGACCTATTGATGATATTTGATATTTTTGATCACTCCCTATGCCTGGATATACTTTGTTCACTTAGCTTCTGCAAAAAGCACATTCTCTTAACTTTCTTTTTACCTTCTTGGTTACGCCTTCTCAGTCTCATTGCTGGTTCCTCCTTTAATCTCATCATCTTTTAAAGCTGAGAATGTCCAGGTCTCAGTGTTTAGTTCTGCTTCTCTTCTTTCTGCACTCATTGCTCAGTGATACCTCTTACCCTTATAGATTTAAACATTACCTACGTGTCAAAAATTCTTTAATTCATGCATCTTCTCATGCCCCTTTCCTGAACCCCAGATTTGTATATTCAGCTCTCCGCTTGATATCGCTAACATTTCCAAAGCTGAACTTCCATTCTTTCCCCAAATCCTACTCTATTCATACCCTTCCCCAGCTCCATTTATGGCAAGTTTAGCCTTCTGGTTTCTCAGGACAAAAAAAAAATTGTTTGACTCCTTTTTTTCTCTAATACCATACCACCAAACCACCAGAAGATACTGTTGGTGCTACTTTATTCTCAGGAATCCTGCTGTTTCTCCATCTTCATGGATATTTATTTGATTCCAGTCACATTATTCAAGCCCTAGATACTTGCAATAGTCCCCTAATGAGTCTCTCTCTTTCTACCTTTGCCCACTGAGACTCTATTTTCTACACAACAGGTGTAAAATATCACACCTGTGTTCAAAGTACTGCGATAATTCTCAGCTTCACAGAATGTAAGATAAAGTCCTTATTAAATGGTCAGCAAGATCCTAAATGGCCTCCCCCTTACACCACTCCCATACTACCTCAACCTTTTCTCTTTTCTTCTTCTGGGCTCACTCCCCTCTATTAACATTGGCCTCTTTGTGGTTCTTTGAATTAACTGAGCATCAGTCATTTCCTCATCTCAGGAGCTTTGTAAAGCTATTCTTTTTTTATGATAATCTGAGATAAATACTTTATTCAAGTATTCAAAGTGGCAGTTACAAGGATATAAAATATGTCAGCATAAGTCATCAAGCATTCAAGAATTTAAAAAAACTCGGTTACAGAACGTATTAAAATACAAACACAATTGCAACTCATCTTCATTAGTTTAATCTAATTTTAGAATAAAGGTGCTACTGTTAATAGCTTTAAAAGTATGAGATCTCATCTTTGGATGACTTCAAGTTTGAGCAGCAGCCTAAAATTTTTGATGATGAGGAAATTAAATATTCTTCGTTTTAAATAATGTATAGTGTTGATTTCTTCTCTTTTCTTTGTAGCCTACAAAGTTGGCATATAACTTTACATATATGTAAGAGTTATTTATGAAAAAAGATATTTGCCAGAAGTCGCAGAGATGGTACACCATACTTAACTTCTGTTGCCTGCTCAGTTTTTATTTCTTCCAAAAGAAATGCTGTCCACTCAGAGTCCCTAAAATTACATTTGTGATAGGTGACTCCACCCCTCACTACAGATGACTGGATTATAGGGAAACACATACTCAGCAGGATAAATTATATTTTCAGAAGCTTCATAAAGCTGTTCTTTCTCCCTGAAGGCTCTTCTCCGAGACACTCTGGGTTAACATCTTTGCCGCCTTTAAGTCTTTACTCAAATCTTACCTTCTTATAAAGGCTTGTACTTTTTGACCTCCCCTATTTAAAATTCCTCTCACCCAGCAATCCTGCTCCCATTCGTTTTACCCTGAACCACTTTTTTCATGTTTTTTTAGACAGAAATTGCCATTTTTTCACATAGCATATGATTTTCTTACTGATTGCATTTATTGTTTATTCTATCAAACACCATTAAAATATAAGCTCCATAAAAACAGGGATCTTCACCTATTTTGTTCACTGGCAGCCTCCAAGTGTCTAGCACACTGCCTGACACATAGTAGGTGCTAAATAAGTATTTGCTGCATCAAAGACTGAAATAAATTTATAACCACATGGGTATAACAAGACTAGCCACATTCATACAAACCAGTGAAAGAGCTAGAATGGGAACCAAACTAAATAAAAGCATGAGACACTTTTCTGTGTAGCACAGTATTTTCAGTGGAGTTCTCAAGCAGAAATTCCCAGCACTCAGTTGAGATACATACACACATTGACTAGCAATTGCCTCACAGTTACACAGTTTAATCAATTGTAAACTACATTTCCAAGATGTATTTATTGCTTTGTTTTGGAATTTTTGATACCATGAAAAAGAGATGCTTTTTCACTTCATCTCCCCAGCAAGGTTCTAAATTAATAATACCTCACTAAATTCTCTTATGTTTTAGCTCTTTGCTGCCAATCAATTTTCCCTCCCAGCAAATTGGCAGACTGACTTTCAGTTCTACTTCTTGTATTGCCAGATTGAACATTTCTGAAACCTTTAATAATTCAGTGGTTTTAAAAGTAAATATTTACAACCTTTCTCTGTTCAGGCATTTTGATTTGGATGTTTGATTTGCAAATTTTATGACTACCAAATTTCCTCTGGAAGGCTAGGATAAAGTTACAAAAAAAAAAACCCCACAAATTCTG
>VBSM01000949.1:15045363-15195662 GCA_008086735.1 Cheirogaleus medius | reverse complement strand
CTTCCCTAGCCAGACTGAGATGATAAGCTGTCATGAGCCAAATATCCTCATATCACTCCTTCTGGGTCAACAAACTGAAGTCACTCTCCTGTACCCAACAGACATCATTTCCACTTAATGGTTGGAAAAGCCAGCATTACTAGGGCACAGTGTATCAAAAAGGTAGAAAGTGCAAAACCAATTTCAGGCATTTGGTTGATTAAATCATTTAATATTTTCCCAATTTGTAAAAATGCTAAAACATATTAATATACCATCGTGTTCCCAATTAATGAGATTTGTTTATCTCTGGGCTTATATATTAGCTGAATTCAGTTTTGAGTACACATACCTTATTTAATTACATGATTTATACCTCCATATATATATATATATATATATACACACACACACACACAACAGAATTTATTGTTCGCAGTTCTGGAGGCTGAAAAGTTCAAGATCAAGGTGCTGGCAGATTTGATTCCCGGTGAGGGCTTGCTTCTTCACTTGTGGACAATTGTGGTAATTTTTATTTCACAGATAAGGGAAAAAATTTGATGCATGTGACCAAGACAGACATAACATTCCCTCAGCTTGACTAAACTTGAGACAAATTTCTTCCTGATTTTAGGCTCCTGACCTCGCTTTTCTTCGAGCATTTACTTTATAAAATTCGTGATTGTAAATTCTTTCTTTGACCCTAGAGGTGTAAATCTTCTTCCAGCCTCTTGCCAGTTTTACAAGCCAAGATGTCTTTCTCAAGGACCTGGCAGACACCTCTTTGAGATGTAATCATTGAAAAAGATAGGGCCACTATCCTCAAGTCGCTGGCTGCGAGAGGGTAGGAGCCTAACTTCCATAAGCTCCAATTAGCAAACACGGATGGCCTAAACCACATTGGCCAACTTTCCCTGTAACACCCTCCGGTATATTTCCACTAGCTCGGACCCAGTGCTTCCTTGGTGGTATTTCAAGGGAATTGAGTTCAATCTCTCTCCCTTGTTGCAGAAGTCTTGACCTCTGTTGCAATACTTTTGAATAAAGTCTTCCTTGTCTATTTACCGACATCCAGTCCAATCTTACTTCGACAGGAGAATTGTTTTTATTAAAATTATGTGTTTTTTCCTACCTGATGCATCATATTCCCTGGCAATCTAACCATCCCACAATCAGAGTCTAAGAGAAAAAGCTCAAGAGTAATGCCTAGAAGGGAATGAGGGTCTGGCTGGGAGCTAGCCAGAGGGATTCTTTATGGCTGTGGCAATACCCAAAGGCTACTGCACAACTGCTTCATCCATTAGCTGAAAGAAAGCCACAGACAGCTCCAGGGAGTGAACAGCAACAAGAAGTATCATGGGGCTGAGCCAGTAAAAGGTGATGGTTAGCAGTGTATATGTCAACAACCACCCAGTGCCAGGACCAACTCAACCACACTCAGTAGATACCACGTCCTGGGTACAAGGATTCAACCAGCAATCTTGTGGTGGTCACTGGCACAACAACCAACATTTGTCAGGGGATTCCCCCACCCAATCGTGCCATGACATCATCTAATTTCCTCATATACCACTCGCCATTTGGAAAAGAGTAGCAGAAAGGTTAGAAAATCAGAAATTCGGAGCATTTATCTGAAAGGGACTGACACAACCCAAAGAGGCAACTTTATCCAGCAGAGGCTGGGAATTTTGAGGTGATCTAATATGTGGTCATATATGGGAAATAGTCTCTGGACTGAATAATAAATAGGATCTCTCTCTCCCACCTTGACAATATTCACAACTGCTAGTTTTGACAACACTGAAAAATATGGGTTGTTTTCATGTTATTCCTCAACTACAAACCTAATCTTCAGACTCAGGATTTTGAAACTGTCCTGAGAAAACTGTATCAACCAATATTTCAGATCTGAATGATTAATGTACTGTTGTAGTACTATGAGATATTCATAGCATAGGTATGAGCATTTTATTTGGGTGCCTAATGTCCTAAAAGCTGCCAATTATGCATTTTATAAATTATGGTTTTATAAAACTATATGCAGATTGTCAAGAATAATGCTGTTTAGATGTGTATATACATGGTCAACCAGAATTACTACCTCTATTTGATTTAAAAAGCATTTTGCCATATGGATAGCGTTGACACAGTCACATTTACGCTCGAGAGTAGAACCATTCCACATTCATTGGAGAGCACAATGATTTTTAGTATAAACTAGACAGAGATAAGCATAAATATGTATATATTATCTACTGGCTTTAATAGATATGTTCTACAATAGAATGATGGAGTGGTATGCAAATAGAATTCAGAATTTGAAGCCAGCAGGTATAATATTCCCCTGTGCATACATTCAATTCTAGAAAGGCTTTCAATTGCACACCCTTTTGCTACACAATGAATTGCTTCCTCTAACATCCATGCACCCCAGCCAGTTCCATCTGGCTCCTGGCCTACAAACAAATGAGGGAAACACACAAGGGTTATGATTGTATGAAAAATGTAGAGGAAAAAATGTACTATTATGAAGTTCATGTCAAAGTTATGACATATTACCATTAGTTTTGTCGAGGATTGATACACAATTAGATTTTTTGAATCATCACTGATTATTACATGTATTTGAAATGATTTCTATAACTCACTAAATAAAACATGTCAAGTTTCAACATATTTTGATTTTTTGATATTATATTGTGCTAAAATAGTGAATAATGCAAATAGAAGCAAATGTAATTAACCACCGGTGGGTGATTTTTTTCAATCTAGGCACTTTTCCTTTATTTATTAATCTGATCTTAACCTATGGTTATAAACTTGTAATTGTACTTGTCAGCGTATCTCCTAAGCTGAGAAATAAAACCCTTCTCAAATTGTGTGCCACTAATCATTCTGTATTAGAAATAGTAGGCAAATATTTCTCTGGTTTTCCCAAGATCAAGATCAGCTAGTGTTTGGAGGGAATGTGATCAAGTTTGTCAGGATGAGAAAGATGAAGAAGTACAAGCAGAAGAGGGGGGAAAAACCATCATTTTGCTCTGTTTATCTCCATCTTATTTCTATTTGTAATGTATACTGGAAAGTTCTAAATTGTCCTTTTTGATAAAAAGAAAGTCTCACAATGTAACCTCATTTCCACTCAAACCAATGAGGCCTTTCATATGATTGTCAGGCCACCCATCATAGTTCACGGTTCCGAGTGTATATTGATCCATTGAGTCATAATAAAGTAGTGCTTCCAGCTGGGAATGAGAGTTAATGCAAACATTTTCTGGATCAGAAAAGATGGACAAAAAAAAAAAAAAAAAACAGGTTGTGCTTCTGCCTAGCCAATTTCAAATTGCTTCTGGCAATACTATGAATCTCATCCACACCCCTGCGTTTTTCTGCACGAACATCGCTACCACAGAGGAGAATGTAGCAGCTGAAAAACAGAATCCTAGCAGAAGCTGCTCAGTGCGTGTTCATGATGAGAGCTACAAAAATTACAGACAGCAAATACTTTTGATAAGCAAAATGGAGAATCAATTACCAGCATGAATTATTGCATTGCAGTTGCTATTGCTTTTATTATACCTGTTTTCTGAAAGTGTGAAACCAACCCACAGTTACTTAAGAATAAAAAAAAGTCAGTGTGTTTCTGCTTGAAATGTACCTTCAGAGTTCAGAATTTTGCTTTTTCATTTAAGATATCAGCAATTTGTAATTTTAGGAAATATAATATTTTCAGAGTCAGCCAAGCTCAATAGCCATAAATGTCAAGAAATTTATATTTTCATTTAATGGAATCAATTTTTCCTTCAACAGATGCACAACTGAGAAGAAGAATATTGTGTTGTATAATTGCCCTTGGTGAAATCTTTAAATCTATTCTTTTGTAAAATTACATTCAAGCCTGGATGCAATCTCTCTAGCATTTTATGTTCCTTTATATAGAAATGGGAGGGACAATATGACAGCAGGGGCATTGTATTTAAGAGGAATTCCCAGATGATCTACAAGTAGTTCCAGTAATGAATTCCTGATTTACATGATTCTTGAGGGATGATGCTTTCAAAACAAAAGAACAACAGCTTTTTGCTTCTGTTATGCTGACATCCTGTATCAGTACAATATCCATCTAGGTCAGTAAATGACATGACAGAAAACTCATCAGGAAATATGTCTGTTAAATTCCATCACTTAAGGCAAGCTCTTCCTTCTTTGGCTCCATGTGACACCTCAACTTCTTGGGGTTTTTTTCCCCCCAACTTCTCCGACCAGCCCTTTTCAGCATCTTTCATAGAGCTCCTTTTGTTTACTTTTGCTAAAAAGCTAAAACAACTCTCTTGTCCTTTTACTTACCATTCTCAGTGAACTACATTTCTCATGCCTGTAGCTACAATGATGTTTTTTGAATGATGAAGCTTAAATCTTTTTTTTCTAGCTCTGATTTTCCTTTGAAATCTATATCCCAGATCCTGAATGCTTCCTATATGTCTATTCATGGATGCCCTATAGATATTTCAAACTCAACATTTCAAAAATGGACACTTTACCTCCTGTCAAAACTAGACGGCCACACAATTCCAAACTTCCATTCATTTGGACTAAAAATATCAAAATCATTTCTAATAATTCCTATTCAATAACACTGTATAGAAGTTGCCAAATCTGGTCACTGTTGCCTTCAAAGTGATTTTTATTGTAGCTCTTTCCTTTTCTTTATCCTTACTTTAGTTTGAGCCCTTATCATTGCAACCACTCCTCAGTTAAAAAATAATTTCTCTATTTATTGGCTTGTCACTGGGGGTATAAATTTCAATAGGCCACCATCTTGAAATAAAAGATATTGTATTCACCTGATGAAAATGGATTTGTGATAAGTGAAATGACAGGCATAGGATCGTAAGTTGGCACAAAAAAGAGGCACATGACCCACACTAAAAAGTCAGGGGGGACATCTAGGGAGAACTGGCATCTGCATTGAGTTCTGAAGAATCAACAGGAATTACCTGGGAGGGGAAGAAGGACTAACGGCTTCCCGCTTCCAGAGTTTGCCTCTGGAAATTGTGGCATGCTTGAGGACTTCAAATTGTCCACAATAGTTGGAGCAAAGAATATAGTGTTAGGAATTGGCCTGTATGGGGAGAAATGAGACAGGAATGTTAAGCAGAAGCCAATATTAAGGGCCATAAAGGATATACCAAACATTGGAAAAAGGAAAATTAGGACCCCTAGAAGATTCTAAGAAGTGAGTACATTGCTAACTGGCAGTGGAGAAAGATCTCCTTGGTCAAATTATAGCAAAAAGAAAGAGTAATGTGGGGGTTGTTGTACTAATCAGAGTTAGAAATTCCGAGGCTTGAACAAGAACAATGTTCTGTTAGCCTGCAAACACCATGAAAGTGAACAAAATAGAAGGAAGTCTCTGCTTTCATAGTGTTTGCCTGCTAGAATAGTTCTTGGCACATAGAAAATTCTTCATAAAGCCGTATTGAGTGAATGAAAGAATTAAAAGACATGAAAGTATTTGGGAAAGCTTAGTGAGGTAGCTTTGGCAGGATCTGGTCATCTGTGGACAGCCCATAGAAATCAGATCTTGGGGGCATTATGAGATGTTGGGAAAGGAGAAGGCAAAGTCAAGGGTGATAGTTAGGAAAATATTCTGGATAATGGTGCTGAAAGTAAGGAGTCATTAGTAGAAGGGAAAATTGAAAAATGTAAAATCAAAGCAATAGGAAGCCTAAGAAGTATAAAAGATTTAGAGTACCGTGGAGTGATTTGCTTTAGATCAGAGGGGCAGCTGTGACCAGAATGAAGGAAGCAAGGCCTGTGGAATTCAGCTTTGGAGAGGAAGACAGGAAATTGTGTTCCTGCTTGAGGGCCCTTCCTAGAAGTCTTTAACATGTGCCTCTTAAATAGCTAATCTTTTCTCGCCATCGTTCCCAGAGTTCTTTGGTAAAAGCAGATTAGATAATCTTTCTTTTGGTAACAAAAGGAATCTTTTTGGGCAAAGCATTTAACACAATCCCAATGTGACATTGGAGCCTCAGAAAGCAGTACACTCTTCTGTGAAACCTGTTCTCATTCTTCACAATTTCCTAAGCCTCTCACTCAGCCACGACTTTCTTCCCTCCACCTCTCAGCTACAGTTCAATTACCACCTTTCCCACAATGTAGCTTGTTACATATAAGAACTTTGCAATATGAAAGAAGAGAGTTTACTGATGCTTGTTAATTAATAATTAAGAATCAAATCCCATATTAGAATTCCATTGTCATATTTGAATGCAACTTGGCTAAAACTTGTGAACTGGTCAAACACAAAAGTGGGGCTTCTTATTAACTGAGCTGTTATTGTTCTAATATGGCCAAACTCAGAGCAATTGAAATAAATTAGATAGATTCTGAGATGACTTCAGAAGGTCAAAAGGCTATATAAGAGCTCTGCCTTTCCAGTAACAAAGTAAAATGACAGACCTTTGTAATGAGCAAAGTCAACATTTCAAAGGATCTTAAATTCTTTTTGTCATTTCTTTTCTAAGAAATATTTTTACTAATTCCCACCAATCTTTTAGGAGTGTCTGAAATATGTTTTGAATTCCAATGAATGAATGAATATTTGCTGAATATTGATGTAATGCACTGTCTTAACATAATTAAATATCTTAAAATGTAAATTAATATGGTTTGTGTTTAGATTACAAAGTAGTTAAAGTTTATATTTTTCAACAATATAAAAACAATTTAAAAACTATCCTAACACCTTTTTAAAACAGAAAGGAGGCAGAAATGAGATGTCATATATTGAATGGGGAGGTAGCTATGATATTTAGAGCATTTCTAATTCTTAATAAAAATTATGGAAGTTCAGTAACCTCTGGGCAACACCAGATACTAGAAGGTTATGAAAGACCACTTTTTTAAAAATACCTAAATGCCACCCCACCATAGCAAAGAATATAGAACTTATCTCTCTAATCACAGAGGCATATTGTAGTTTTCATGACTAGATCACACACAAAGATTTCAAACAAAGAAAACTACTATATTCAAGGGATTATCAATATCATTCTAATCACCATCACTACTGCCCTCAATTTACTTCCTAAAACCCTGAACCAAAATGTGATCAATATATTCATCAGCATGTACATAATCAAAAGAAATCAAATCAAATGGATCTGCTAGCTATAAACGGGAACCACCTACGTATTCCGCAACATACTAAGTGCTTTGCGGTCCTGACTTATTTGATTTTCACGATAGGCTTATGTGATGGAGACTGTTATTTTTCCCATTTTAGACATGAGGAGACTGAGACCAAAGGATGTGTAGTCACTTGTGAGAGGTTACACACCAACAGGAAACCCTGAACACAGTCTGACTCCAGGGCTGTTCTTCAGCCCGTGTGATTTGGCTTCCACCTTCAGGGAGTTCATCTTTTATGAAAGAAAAAGATGGCACAGCAGCAGGTGACATGTGTTACACGAGGGACTGAAACAAAACAAGCATTTGAGAAGTTTAGAATAGGGAGAACACTGCTGGATGAGTGACTAGGGAAGGGGAAACATTTCATGTAGGTTCCAGGGTGGGATTTTGAAAGGCCAAAATGAAGAGTTGGAGCCTTCCAACCAGAGGAAGGACATGAGGGCAAACCTACACAAGGCACATTTTTCAGAATGGCAGTAATTGGACTGACAGGAGCAAAGGGGGCATGAGGAGGGCAGTGGCCATTAAGGCAAGAAAGGAGAGTGGAGCCAGATTGCAGAAAGTTTTTCACTCGAAGCCAAGGAAACCTGACACTCAAACTTCTAGCATCCGTGTAGTATGTGTTTGGCACACATGCTGATCTCCAATTTTAGATAAATTAGCCCTCCACCATTTTAAATGCACAAAATAAACAATATTTTAAGATCACTAATAATATTTGTAATTATCTCATAATGTTTTACAAGAAGATAATATAGAATTTGCAATCTTTTACCGAGCTATACCCAGCTTGATAGGGGACAGTTTGTTCTGTGTGGGTGGCTTCCAAAGCAATTTGGTTTAACTTCTCACTCTTGATATTTATTAAATAAAAAATCTTTTAATTTGTATTGACCAGTTACTGAGAAAAACAGAAGATTCTGTGGCTCTATCAGAAATTTTTGGATATTTTGATCAAAAATAGACATCGAATGGAGAAATGTTCTTTAAACATAAAATCAAACATTAAATCAACAGGTGTGTCAACTCAAAAGCTGAAGGCTTGAATGTTTTAACTTATTTAACCTATTTGCTGTGTGTGATCTGGAAACAAGATTTTTAAGATACGCTAAAGAACTTAGATGTGCATTGTGAATATATACAGTAACATATTTATAAGATTTTTTTTAAGCAAGAAATAATCAAGCACTGGGAATATGTCAAACTCTTTTGGTTCAGATCTTTTACATCATAGTCCAATCTTTCAAAAAAACCTAATCTCTTTTTTCCAGCATCATTGTATATTTATTTTCTCATGAGTGATAAGTTCAGGTTAGTGCTATGTTGATAAATGTTTAATAACTTGTTCTCTGAGGGGGAGTCCTGCTTTGTAGCATGTGTCAATTCCTGTGGTGTAAATGCTCCCTCTATGGCATATTTCAAGCTACCAACCTAATAATGCTGAGCTGGGGAGAGTTGATCACAGTAGGCTCTCATAAACCAGTAGATTATTGTCCGTATCTCTGAGATAAGCTACTTAAGCAAAGCAGTTAGAATCATATTGCAGTTATGAATTTCTCAGCTGCAGCCTCAAGTGTGAAAAATGCAATTTTTTTCTAACTCAATCCAATTTTCTATTTTGAGCTCCTATTCTTCTCACGTAGAAAATCAATGTAATCATTTCAGAGGAACTCAGTCCAGTTCACAGATTGCTCAGTCAAGCCAGGATTATATTTATGTCACCTTCAGCTTCAAAATGCCCACCAAGTTTTGTCTACCTTCCTGTCAACCCTAGAGTTAGTCCTGAGGGCAATGGAGGGGGGCCCACTTCTTGGTCTTCCTCCTGGACAGCGAATGATCCCAACGTTCAAGTAACTTCCACTCTGCTCTACATGGATTGGTTGCAGGTTACTAAGGGTGGACCTGGTCATGATGTTCTGATGTCTCCCAGACCTTGCTCACAATCACTGCTTCACACCTCTTGTGGCTCTTGGTGCCCACAGTAGCTCTTAGTTCTTCTCACATACCATCTGCGGCTCATGTGGGGTCTTTGCTAGATGAATCTCTCCAATGCAGCAACAGGATGATTTCCTAACTTCTCTTGGGGTGGGCAGTCTCCTCTCCAAGCACCCACTCTGAGTACATCTTTCACATTCATATATCTAAATTTGAGGGAAGGGTTCCATAGAGTCCCCTACTATGGACTTGTTTGAAGACAGGGCTTCAGGACAAATGATTTTTCACACTTGCTTGTGCATATCTTACCCTCTTCCATCCTTCCTAAATGGTTCCCTCATCTCCGCAGTAGAATAGGGATAAAAGGGATTCCTTCAGCCTGCTCATGGTCCCCTTCAAACTTTTATATTTTGGACCTTAAGGGAATCCACTGAGTTTTGTTCCCAAGCCATGCAGTGATCTGCTTTCCTTTAAGCATTGGGTGACTCACACCTATCTGAGCTCAGTGGGAGATGAAGGCAGGTGGGGATATTATGTCTACTTCTATTCCCCACATCATCTGACACATAGAATTGGTCTCTGAGGGAATTACTATTGTCATTTAAAATGTTTTTATCTCATCTTTCATTACAGAACTTTATGTGTTCACCTTCCCCAACATCAACCTGCACACATTTATGCAGAAAAGCAAACCCACTTCACACAAGACAATCAAAAAATCCACCCATATCTCCCGGTGACCTCAGTTTGATAAGACAGTAATATAGAGATATGTTGTCTGCTGACTCTCCTCTGTGAATAAAGCTTCTGGTGTTTACCAAATGCTGCCTCAGTTTGAATCCATGTTTTCCAATCTATTAATGCAACACGTATTAATGCAATACCAAACAATCCAGAACGCTAGGAAGTGTTTTCTCCTACAGGATGTGTCATCAAGGCTAACCAGATTGGAAAGATTGAGTGTTTTGCTCTCATATAGGTAGGAGCAGGATTAAAACTTAGAAAAAAAAGGTAGTTCTTACATTGAATAAAGCAGGAGTCTACTAACAGTTACTCATAATATTTACTCTACTACATCTAGAGACACTAAAAAAATATATGGCTTTTGACAGTGTCTTTTGACAGATAATTTTGCAAACAGTATATTCTACTTTTTTCCCCAAGCATAACATTAATAATGAGATGTATTTTTGTTATTACGAGTGCAACTTTGATGTATATGTAGTTCCATTCCTTTCTGTTATAGAAAAAAAATCATAACATTCACATTTTAAAACACTATTTTGTGCTTTATCCAGAAAAATTCAATTTTACTATCAGAGTTTTCTTTGAAAAATAGCTGAAAGTTTTGGCAGATTGATTCTACTTTTTCATAAGAGACATAATTTGGAGGATTAAGAGAGAACATAATTTGGAGGATTATGCCTGAGAACAAGAAGTGAAAGATAAGGCAGAGATTTTACGGTCTGGCTAAGTAGTGCCCCAACACAAAGCCAATTTGAAAAGACTTGGAGAGGGTTTTGTTTTGTTTCATTTTGTTTTTGGTTTTTTTCCCCCAGATGTCTGAAGAAATCTTTGTCAGTATACTAGCTGGTCACAAGCTAAAAGAATATGGACCTCTTAGATGACACATAACAAAGAATAGTCTTTTAAAAAATAGTAAAAATAAAAGTCACTAAAAAAACAAACAACTACAACCCACAAACAACAAAAGCAAACCTTTTACAAAGAAAGGAAAAATCTGATTTCCAGAGTTACCACATTATGATATTCAAAATGTCCAATTTTCAGCAAAAAATCAATATGATGCATGCAAAGAAGCAAAAAAGTATAGCCAACGAAGAGGAGAAGTTAATAGAAACTGTCCCTGAGGAAGCAAAGACATTGAACTTACTTACAAGGACTTTAAATAAACTCTTAAATACGCTCAAGAGCGAAAGAAAACCATGAACAAAGAGCTAAAGGAAAATAGGAGAATGATGTCTCTACAAATAGAGAATATCAATAAAGATATATAAATTATGAAAAGGAACTAAAAAGACATTCTGGAGGTGCAAAGTACAACAACTGAAATGAAATTCACTAGAGGATTTCAACAGCAGATTTGAACAGAGAGAAGGAATAATCAGTGAATGTGAAAATAGGTTGATGGAGATTATCCATTCTGAGGAACAGAAAATGCAGTATACTATAAGAGACATATTATGACTGTAATATTAGTAATAGCCATAAGGCCCAATCAAACATCCCACAAAGCCTACCCTATGTGTCACTTAGCAATTGATGCAGTGTGGCCTGGGGACTTCCAAGCCTGGTCCAGGGATTTCCAGGAGACAAGACCACCTCAGCACAGATTCAACTTAAACCTTAAAAACAAAGCCTATTTTCACAAGAATAGCTTAAATTCCCTTTATGAAAGAAACACCTGGTAACTGACCTGGACTGAGTATGGGTATAAGAAATGGGGAAGAATCCCCTAAACTCTAAGAATGGTCTCCAGAGGGAGACCTTCCTGGTCAGTAGGTCATCTGACCCCCTGACTGTATCCAGCCCATGCCACCAGCCTGCTTCCCCTTTGTGTCTTGTAGGAGCACTGCCAAAATAAACTTCTGGAACATCAGATGGTATCTCAGACTCTCCATTTGAACTGAATTGAACTGAAGCAAAAAAGTTCCCCCTGGGGAAGGTGGGTAACTAGGACCACTAGAACACCTCAAAAGTGAAATGAAGAAAAAAAAAAAAAAGGAAAAAAATGAGCAGAATCTAAGAGACCTGTGGGACATGATCAAGCATATCAAGAAATGCATAATGGGAGTCTCAGAAGGATAGGAGACAGAAAAGGAGGAGAAAGAACATTTTTAAATTAATGATATGTCCATCTATTATGTATCAATAAAAAATTTAAAAAGAGTGAAATACAATAAAAATAAATAATTCAAGGCCAAAAACTTCTCAAATTTGATAAAAGACATGAATCAACACATCCGAGAAGCTCAACAAACACCAAGAAGGATAAACACAGGAATTTCACACTGAGACACATTACAATCAAACTGTTGAAAGACAAGGACAAAGAGAAAATATTAAGAGCATCAGGAAAGGAGACTTCACCTGTATGAGAGCCTCAATAACATTAACAGCTGATTTCTCAGCAGAAATCACAGTGACCAAAAGGCAGTGGGATGACATATTTGAAGTGCTGGAAGAAAAAGAAAATCTATCCACCAAGAGTTCTCTATCTGGCAAAACTATCTTTTTAGAATGAAGGAAAAGATATGACATTCCCAGATGAACAAAGCTGAGGGAGTTTACCTGACCATCAAGAAATGCTAAAGGGAGCTCTTTGGGTGGAAAAGAAAGGGCACTAGACAATAACACAAAGCCACATGAAGAAATAAAGAACACTGGTATGGTAACTACACAGATAAACACAAAAGGAAGTGCTATTTTATTTTGGGTTTATAACTCCTCTTTTTTATATGATTTAAAAGACAAATGCATAAAACAATAATTATAAATCTAAATGAATGAAAACCACACATAAAAAAGGAGGGATTAAGCTACAGAGGAGCAGAGTTTTTGTATATCATTGATGCTAAAACAGATTAATTCAAAATCTATTATAATTTTAAGAGATTAATTATAATTCCCAGAGTAATCACTAAGAAAAAAACTAATGCACACACACAGAAAAATAAATGAGAATGATATGAAAATGGTAGACCACACAAAAAAATCAATTACACATATTTTTGAACCTGATTAATGTAGTGATTGCACAATATTGTGAAAGTCCTAAATGTCACTGACTTGTACATTTTACAATGGTTATGTTTATGTTATGTGAATTTTACCTCAATTTTTAAAAATTTGAGTGAATCAATCACTCATCTAATACAGTCCAACTTTTGCAGATCCATCCAGTATTTTTATTATTTAGATGCTTGTATAAAATCACCATATTCAAATATTCACATACCCCAGCTCATATATGTTTTATTTTTTTATTTGCCCTGAAATTATGGTCACTCCTTATATTTATGATATTGTTCTGAATTTCTACTTCTTACATTTTTATTACATTTGTGCTTTTCTGTATCAATGAGTTCTTTATGTATTTGTACTAGTAGTCATAGAATTGATGCCATATAGTACTAACAGAAAAAGAGTAAATCGAATAAATATAAAGAAAGTATGCAAGGATAGATTAGTTAAGAGAAGCTGTACTCTGTTAGTGAAAGGTAGCCAATTCAAAAATTACCTTCCAGTTTAATTTGTGAAAAGTTTGCAAATTTTTTAATTTATTTTTCCTTGAAACTAACAAATTATCTGCTCAACCACTGCAGAGTATTAGCTGGGTATTGGAAAGCACATTCATAAACATCCAAATAGGGAATGGAGATGGGGTTGAGTGCCTTAACCAGGCACACAACAAGGTCACGGTGTGCTTTACATCTTATTTTTTATTGAGGAAATCCTCAAAACTGTATGACCAGTTATGGTTCTGGTAAAATAACCTTGATAAGAAATCAAAGAACTTCATTAGGGTAATAGCAATGGAAACAAAAAAGGAGCATCACAGAGAGAGATGACACGCCATGGATACATAGAATGTATCATCCTCAGAAGGATGGATCAAGGGAGAAATAAAAGATGATTCCAAGAATTTTAAAGCATGTGATTAAGAAAACGACCAGGAACGAGAAAAGAAAAATAGTTACAAGAAGAAGCTGTTTTGGAGGTGATGTGTTTAATTTAAGTTGATAAATTGAGCTTTTTAGTGTATGTGTAGACAAGACACCTAGCAGGTAGCTGGAAAATTCTAGCAGAGAGTTGAAAATTCAAGAAAAGAGACTGCTTCGATGTGTTTCTCCTTCAGCACAAATGTGGGAAGTATCTACACAGGACTTCTCCTGAGGCTCTGGCACAGGACAAGCGCATTTAAGGAGGACATGCACCAAGCCAAGGTCAATAATGAAACTTTGGAAAAACCCACATAACATTCTCTTTTGGGCACAGAGATCATGTATTAAAATTTTTCATTTTATTACAGTCAGATTTTTTATAGTCAGTTTTAGTCAGTTGTATTTTATATGCCCAATTATATAATCAATTTCATATGTGTCCATTTTAGTTTATATTTTTAATAATAATTATATGTCAATGTTTTTTAAAAAAAGATCAAAGAAAAGGCAGCAGAAAAGCAATAAATAATCCTTAAGTTACTTAAATGTGGTTTTAGGCTAGGTTTAGGTTCCACTCACATTATTAGACATTTAAGGCTAATAACTGAATTCCCACTGTGGGAGAAAACCTTTGTTATGAAGTCCTATTTGAGGAGAAACAAAGAGAAATCCTTACAAAATCATGTAATTTTTTCTATGCCTTTTCTCATGGGATTACATCTGCAGAGCAATCTTCAAAAGGGTTGCAGTTAAAATCAAGTGAGATAATGCATGGGAACAGATTTTAAATTATGAAACTATAAAAAGTAAAGTTGTATCAGGCATGTATGGGGTAAAAAAAAGAAAAATAATAAAAAGTAAAGTTGTAAACAAATATAAAGTATTACTATTGTCAGAGCAAACAACTCTTCCAATGAAATCATACTCAGAATCCAGCTAATTGAGAGAACCAGAGAGAAAAAGCAAACTCTTTGATGTTTACTTCACAGGCCGCCTGACATTTTGGATAATTATGGATGCCCAAACACCTAACACACAACCTATAAAATGACATTCAGCCCATATTAATTTTGCATTGCATTTTTTATTCCCTATCCTCTTCCCCATATGTGTTTTTACCATATTTTATTACACACACACACAGACACACACACATTCTTTTTATATTGCCCTGAGTCCACTTTGCATTCTATACTGATAAAGCCAAAGTATTTATACATATTTTTAATAAACTTTGTATTTTAAAATAATTTAGAGTTACAGAAAAGTTGCAAGAATATTGTAGAGAATCCTTGTATGTCCTATACCCAGTTTCCTCTATTATTAGCATCTTACAGGAGTATGGTGGATTTGTTACAACCAATGAATCAGTCTTGGTATGTTATTATTAACTACAGTCCATATTTTATTCAGACTTCTTTAGTTTTTACCAATGTCTCTTTTCTCTTCCAGGATCCCATAAAGGTTACATCATGTTATATTTCATGATGTCACATTTAGTTATGTAAATTATGTTACATTTAGTCCTCATGGTTACGTTAGGCTCCCTCTTGGTTATGACAGTTTTCAGAATTTCCTTGTTTTTGATAACCTTGATGGTTTGAGGGTTGGCTGCTCAGGTATTATGTACAATGTTCTTCACTTCAGGTATAAATGATGTTTTCACAGAGGTTTTTGAGAGCAAGACCATAGAGAAAAATGCCATTTTTATCATATCAAATCAAGGGTACATTCTATCAATATACTTTATCGATGATGATGTTAACTTTGATTGCCTGAATGAGGTCGTGTTTGTTGGATTTCTCCACTGTATAAAGTTCTTCTCATAAGCTAAAATTTGGAAGGAAATTGCTATATACATGTCATACTTCAGAAGTAGAGAGTTATGCTCTACTTCCTTGAAAGGGGAGGAGCGACATAAATTATTTGGAATTCCTCTGAACAGAATGAGTAAGCATTTTGTTCTACTTTATTGGGTGATGAGAAGCAGGACTTTGAGGCAAAAGTTTAAGTGTTTCCATAAAAGAAGTGATCCCACAGGACAGGCATGGAGTGCAGGACGGTGTGAAACGAGAAGTAGGGAAGACCAAAACAAAGTTGTGATTTGACTTGGATGAAACCACAGGCTACTGAGATCCAACCCCACATACATTTCTGAGCAACCTTATGAGGTGCATCTCGGTACTGTCTAACCAGAGGACAAAAGGGGGAAGCTTTTATCCATCAGTTCTCATCTTTTATTTGCACGATTAAACTCACAGGCAATACTCATCCTTCACCACCGGAATGATGTCCAGTGGACTCCCCAGAGCAGATTATCCCTCAGCATCAGGGAAGACATAGGGTAGGAGGCTACAGGTAGGTGGTACACCCCAAGGTGAGACACTGTTACCCCTGTGGGAAGCTGGACTTAGTCATTACAGCATTGGCTGAAGAAAGAGGTGGGGATGGAGAAAATATAAGTATCCAATACACAAACAGTACATCTTTAATTTTAGTAATCTCTAATATGAGTGAATAAGACCCCCTAAAAAATGTTTTTCTACCAGTAGCTATCCCCATTCTTGAAAACTATCCTCCCCTCCCCTGCTGGGGAAGACACTGAAGCTATGTATGCAATGGTATCAGACAAGAAAGCCAAAAGCCCTGGCTCTCATTGCTCTGTTTCTTTGGTTGTGCAACCCACCAATACTTTCAGAGCACATGTAAACCCAGCCGAGGGGAAACATTCTCATTCTGAGCCTGAGTCTGAGGCCCTTCACACATGTATGCTAATATTTTGTTTAGAGCATTTTGCATTTATATTCATGAAAGAGAGTGGCTTTTAATTTTCCTTTCTTGTTTGTCCTTGATAGGGTTTGCTATCAAGGTTATGCTGGCCTCCTAGAAGGAGTTAGGGAGTATTTTGACATTTTTTCTTTTCTCTGGGAGAGAATGTGTAAGATTAGAGTCACATCTTCCTTAAAGGTGTTTGGAAGAATTCACATTTGAAGGCATGTTATGCCTGGAGTCTTCTTTGTTGAAACATTTTAATTATAGATTTATCTTTTATAGGCAGAGGAGTATTTTAATTTTCTTTTTTATTTCTTGAGTACAATTTTATAGAGAAGTGTGTTTTTTTAATTTTTTTTCAATTTGATTCTCAATATTATTAGTAGGAAGCTTGTTAAAATTAACTCTTACACTTTTGTCTTATTGTCTATGTTATATGTTTGTTTTCTACTTTATTAATTAATGCACTTTGGGTTTTCTTCTTTCTTTTACTTCTGGTTTAATCTGTTGTTCTTTTCTTATTTCTTGAGATGAATACTTGGATTCATCATTCATATTTAGCTTTCTTTCTTTTGTAATATTTGTAATTAAAGCCATCAATTATGGTCTAATCTGCATCTCACAATTTTGATTTATAGTATTTTGTTATCATTGAGTTAATATGTTTTCTAATTTCCATGGAGATTTCTTTTTGAGAAGTGTATTAATTAAATTCTACACCTTTCTGGCTTTTTAAGTATTTTTTAATTAATGATTTCTAGCCTAGTTGCACTGTAGCCAGGGCACTTACTCATATGATTTCAATCCTTTGAGATTTGTTGAAACATTTTTTATGGTCCAGCCTAAATTTAGGTAAATATTCTAGGTACACTTAATAAGACCGTGTATTCCACAGTTGTTGGAGATATGCTATACGTTATACAAATTACATATTTGCCTATTATGCCAAAGTTGTTAATTTTGCTGTTCAAATCATCTATCTCAATTTTCAGGGATTTTTGCCTACTTGTTCAATAAGCTATAGAGAGAGATAAATTAAAAATAAACCCACTATATCTTGCATTTCTATTTATATTGCTTGTTTCTATTGTTATTTCTGTCCATTTTTCTTTGTCTATTTTGAAGCTTTGTTAGGTGGTGCAGAAAATATCAGGCTCACCTCATGATATTTACTTTCCCTCCAGGATCTTCACCCCTGAAGGCTGCCTTCCTTGATTTCTCTCATATACTGCAAGCAATTAACACTTTCCAGATGGTTTACTACTTTCTAGAAATGCAGCCAATTAATATGGGCTGAATGTTTTTGTCCCCACAAAATTCACATGTTGAAGCCCTAACCCCCAATTTGATGGTATTTGGAAATGAGGCCTTTGGGAATTCCTTACAGGAATTCGGGTTATAAATATGATCCTATTGAAATCGATATAATGGCTCAAATTTGATCAATTAACATATGTTCATAAAACTAAAAATTATCACTAATACATAACTTTTATTTTTAGTTTACTTTTATTTTACTTAGTTTACTTTTATTTACTTTACTTTAGTTTACTTTTATTTTTATTTTTAGTTTATTTTTAGTTTTTACCATATTTTATTACACACACACACAGACACACACACATTCTTTTTATATTGCCCTGAGTCCACTTTGCATTCTATACTGATAAAGATTAGATTTGGACTATGTCATAAGGGCGGGACACTCATGACGTGATTAGTGCCCTTATAAGAAGAAGGAGGCAGAGTGATTTATCTTTCTTCATAGGCACACACCCAGGAGAGGCCATGTGATGGCCATCAAGAAGGCAGCAGGGGGGGCCCTCACAAGACACCAAATCTGCCACCACCTTGATCTTGCCCTTCCCAGACTCCAAAACTGTGAGAAATAAATATCTGTTGTGTAAGCCACCCAGTCTTTGGTATTTTGTCTTAGAAGCCTGCACTAAGACACTAATTTTTCTAAATTAATCATTCATATTCAAATAGACACCGTGCTAGACTCAGTACCTTTACCTTGAGGTAAGACAAAGTCAAGGTAAAATCTATCATCCAGAGTTTCCTGTGAGATAAGTCTGTACTTGGGATTTCTGAAATTATTTGGCGCCTTCCCCTGCTTCCCCTGCTTCCTCCACACCCTCCCTGTTTTCTCCTGACAGCTGTGCCCTAATAAATCATTTGCACCTCAGTCATTACCTCTAGGTGTGCTTCTAGGAGAACCCAAGCTAAGACATGTCTTGATTATCTCACACACTCTTTATTGATTGCACCTACATGTGAAATGTTCCTACTCAGCCCTGTGAAAAATATTAGAGGTAAACTAAAAATAAAAGTTATGTATTAGTGATAATTTTTAGTTTTATGAACATATGTTAATTGATCAAATTTGAGCCATTATATCGATTTCAATAGGATCATATTTATAACCCGAATTCCTGTATCTTATGAAAGTTGAAGACATTTCCTTAATCCAGGAGCATTCTGTGTCTTCTCATATAAGGTGACTTAGAAGGATAATCTGCCTTGAAGTGCTCTCCTTACTGTCTTATTGAAGGGCTACCAATTTCTTTCATTTGTCTGCTTTCAAGATTTCCATGATTAGAATGAGTTAGAAAAAAAGATAGACACATCATCTAAAGAATATTACACATAAAAAGAGCACATTGTCATAGAATTTGGAGATCCTCAAATCCAACCCCATACTTTTATATGGAAACAAACAAAAAAGAGAAGTAATGTCATTTCCCCAAGGCCACCCATAATTTAGTATTATTCTCTACTTTTCTCGATTTCCAAACTAGCATTTTTTTAATCACTATCCATTGCTTAGGGTTGGCTACTTGGCACATTCCTAGGGATGACATTATCAGATTGATTTAGAGCTGAAGAATGTGTGCTCTAGGGCAGTCAAGGACAATAAAGGGTAAGACAGAGAGAACACCAAGTCACTGGCAAGATATCAGATGAGGGTGCAGCATGTCCTTAAGGAAGGGGCCAACAAGAAAGAGTAATATCTAAAGTCAACAGGGAACCAACTAGTCAGGTTGGCAATCACCCCTGGTGTTAAGTCAAGTGCATCAATATAAGAATAGAAGTGATTCTATGTTAATCTCAGAAGTGGTAGCACACTCTTCTCTGCCTTAATGAATAGAAGATATAGGCATATTGAGAAATAAAAGATATAAATCTTAATTCATTGTTATTTCACCTTCTCAAGGCCAGTATACAAAACATAACACATTAGCACAAGTGAACACACCACTGATCACAAAATTGATCTGGAACTTCATTTTCTAAACCTTAATCAAAATGTTAATCTCTTAGTAAGGCTTTTTTTTCCCCTTAACTTCATAAACCAATTTCCAGTTGTTAAAAACAAAAAAAGTAAAAATATTTGAAACAAAACCATCTTATCAACCTAGTTCACAAACTTCAACTAAAGACATTTGAGAATGTTTTATCTTTACTTCAATCTAATAATGAACATATAAAATATAACTATAAATGTTCAATTCTGTTTTGCTTTATAATTAATCAGCAATAAATTGGCTCTCCCTAGCATAGTTACGTGGAAGCCTGAATTCCCTGCAATTACCTTTGTATAAATTCTTGTACATATTTGGTTATGTGAGGTTTGCTAAAATGGGGTTACTTGGCAGGAAACACTTTGAAACTGGTCAATGTTCAAGTGGGACTGTGTTTTAGTAATTCATGTGGCCACACCCTCTGCAATGCTGTAATCATCTTCAAAAGGCCAATACAATCTCACTATTATCCCTATTCTTCCAATAGGAAATTAAAGCATAGAGGTTAAATATCTCATCCATCCTTAATGGAATAAGAGGTAGTGATTAAACCCTAAGAACAGTGAATTGATCCCAGACATGTCTAACACCAAAGCAACTGCCCTTCACCTAAAATTTTATGATCCACAAAAGAGAGTCCAAAGGACTCAACCTAGAAGCAGGCTGGAGGAGCTGAAGTTCAAGTGTGTTCGGGAAGCTTGTGTTCTGTGACATAGGGGTGATTATCCAGGGTTTGAGTTAGGTTTCAGCGCTTCCATCTCAACGTTAAAAGCTGTGCATCTGTGGATTTAAGGTAGGGCCCAATCTAGGAGATAAATTAGGGCACCAGACAGAAAATAAGAAGTCATGTGCCACAGCCTGGATCAGTAGGAAGGCGGGGGGACCCTGGCAATTCAAGGGACAAGGGCTTACTCAGCACATTGAGTTCCTGATGGAATGGGAAAGCACTTGGCATAGAAAGAAAGAAATTGCTGGCATCTTTTGTTCTCCAACAAACTTTACAAGTAGGGGACATCCCGAATGCAGCAAACTCAGTCAGGGAAGCTCATTCACCCCAGCCTGGTCACAGGACATCTCACGTACATTTCCGACTGCCACCAACTATGCCAGCAAGGTTCCCCTTTCTCAAGGTGTGAGATTTTTCAATCCCATATAAAAGTCACCTCTTATTCTTTTCTTCATACAGAAAGTATTGGTTATTAAATATATTAGTAATATCATTTTTAAAATATAACTATTATAAAGCATTTTATATGATATGTTTAACACCAGGAAGCATCCATCTCAAAAGAAGCACCTATTATTTCTTATCTCTGGGGATCTGTCCTCTTAAGCACTGATATGCATATCTTGGAAATGTATCTTGGGGATTTTATTTAAACATAATAGTTGTATGCAAAGAAGCACAATAATTTAGGGCAGTAAGAATTGCCAAAAAATTCTATATAGAATGTTATAATTATATACTTATTTATTTTTTTTAAGAGACAGGGTCTCACTCTGTTGCCCAGGCTGGAGTGGTCAGTGGCACAATAATAGCTCACTGCAGCCTCAAATTCCTGGGCTCATGTGATCCGCCTACCTCAGTCTCCAGAACAGCTGAGACTACGGACTCGCACCATCATGCCTGGCTAATTTTTTTTTTTTTTTTAATTTTTCACAGAGATGAAGCCTTGCAATGTTGCCCAGGCTGGTCTCAAACTCCTGGCCTCAATTGATCCTCCCATTTTGGCCTCCCAAAGTGCTGGGATTACAGACATGAGCCAGCATGCCCAGCCATAATTATTCTTATTAGAGGTATCCAAGAATGGGAGTTATCTCTGTCAATTAACCAAGTAAGCTAATTTCTCACAGATTGATGCTTGATTTTAACAGCAAATTTTATAGCTATGGGGAAAACATTGCTTAACAAGCATTTAGAGTAGAAATATTCACTTGTAGTTAAAAAAAAATAGACCACAGGAAAATATAGACAAATGTGCTACTTTTTAGCAATAGGAAATATTCTGATCTTCCAGAATAGGTGGAAGAAAACACAGTAGTTGTCAGCTCTGGAAGCAATCTTCTATTTAATTAAATAAATGTACATATACATGTTTACACTTGCACATATAAATATTTTATTTTTGTTGTGGAAATAATTTTATTTACTATTGTATTATTTTACTTGTATACACAAGTATTTCATTTCCAAGGTTTCCCAAGTACATGAAAATAAAGATGTTCATTTGGATTAAATTGCAACCTCAGGAACAGTTCTACAAGATGTAGCTTCTTTATGTTCTATCCTAAGAGTACATTTAGACTATCAAATGGCACACTACTACCTATCTGAACTCTACATTAAAAATAGAAAATATCAACATATCAACATATACTTAATTATAAGTTGCACATTAAAATTCAAACTGTACTGAAACTCTAACAACAAAAATATTACTTAAAAGAAGAGAGATATTTGATCCCATTATATCACCAGTATTAGCAGCGATTGTTTTTTGTGTTGTTTACAGCTAAATTTGGATTATATTATACTTCTCTGAGCCATGAAATCTTTCAGGTTCAAATTAAAATGGATCTTCCCAGTGCAAAGGAAGTAAATCATTTGTTCTTGAAAATGATTTAAACAGTCCTCTGGTCCATCATTTAATTAAAAAGAAGTCATTTACTCAGTGGCACTTGTATCAATTTCCTAGGGTTGCCATAACAAATTATCAGAAACTGGGCAGCTTTAAAAGAACAGAGATTCATTCTCTCAGGGTTCTGGCTAGAACTGAGGCTAGGAGGTGTTGAAAATAAGGTATCAGTGGACAGGGCCATCCTCCCTCTGTGAGCTTTAGAAAAGAATCCTCTACCCTTCACTTCCTGGTTTCTGGTGGTTGCTGGGACCCCTTGACATTCCTTGGTTCTATAGTTACACCCCTCCAGTTCCTGCTTCTGTCTCCATATGGTCTTCTCTCTGTCTCCTCTGTGTCTCTGGGTATCCCCAAATCTCACTCTTCTTATAAGGACATCAGTCATTGGATGTAGGGCCCACGCTAATCTAGTGTAACCTTATCTCAACTTGATGACATCTAAAAAGACTCCGTGTTCAAATAAGGTCACATTCACAACTATCTGGGTTAGAACTTAAACATATCCTTTTGGAGGACACAAGTCAATCCACAGCAGCACTCATGCAGCAAAATTAAATTAGTATACCTCAAAAAAAAAGTAAATTTGTCTTCCTCCCTATTGGTACAAATAGAATCATTGTTTAACGGGAGCCTTTTCCCGATTCTCTTCCCTCATTTCTGGGGCCCATGTCATTTTCATGGTATTACCCATGGCACTTCTCATCCCACTGATGGAAAACAAGTGGGTAGTTCCTCATTTTCTTTCTGTCCATTCTTTGGCTTCAAGTTAAGAAGTCACTATATCTGTGCATTTAGGATACTAGAATATTTATTTGCTGGTTTAGTTTATTTATATATGACCTGCTAACGACTCAATGCCCTTCCCAAACCTGATCAAACTACTTTAAGGAATGTTTCAGTACTAGAAAAAAACTATAGCCTTTAATAAATCAATCAGAATTGGATGCTCCTTTGTGAAAACTTCATGTAATCAATAGAGGAAAAAATAAAAAACTAAATAAAAAAGAAAAATGTAATCAAGTAGGTTGACAACCAGCAAAAGATAATTAAAATGGTCCTGTTTTGTTGCTCAGTTTCATTAACATGCAAATGAGATTCATGAAGTTTGATATTGTGTTTTTACCAAGAGCCATAGAAATGAATTAAGAATGAAAATGAGTCCCAGTGATGGAGACTCTTGATGAATATATAAGTTAATGAAAAATATGATTTGATCCACTTAATGACATATTTTTTTGTGATTTATTGAACCTGAACAAACAAAATAAATAGGTAAATTAAATATTGTGTCTCTTTCAGTGGACTACATTCTGTGAAATCTTTTATTACTCAAATGAAGTGATGGTACATGTTAAACTCTGCTTTACTTTAAAAAGAAATACAGGATGGAAAATTTATTCTAAGATTAGTATGTGATCACAGCATTCCTGCTGGTAGGGACATGGGTGCAGGATCTGAAATGGACCTCAGGGAGGATAGGAGAGCCCACTTGTTTGATCGATCAGAGATTCAGAATTTCAAACAGAGAAAGAGGGTCCTGTGTGACCAATAGTTCTCACTACAAGGCACTTAAAAGGAACAAACAAGCATTATCTATACAAATATACTCAAGTGCCCCCCAATTTCCCATTTGATACAAGCATCTCAGTTCTTACTCTCAATTAATATCTTTACACACATAAGTGGGGATCTAAAATAATATGAGTTGAAGTTTTAAAATAAACAAAATTTTGTGAAGGTGTTCTACATTGTAATTAGAACTATGTATGATATATATATACACACACACACACAATGTGTAACAGACAGCAAGATACAGATACTATTGATCATGTCCAACATTCACTGTGCTCAAACATTAAAACAACAGCACCAAGGATAGCATCAAGGAGTAAAATTGAAAGAAGTGGCTGACTGATGTGGCATGAAAGAAGGGGATAATAAGTGGATGAAGCGTGGTTTTAAAAACATATGTCAGTGTCTATTTTTTACGGTTGTTAAAAATGTTTTCTATTGCCAAGCTTCTTTCCTCCCAAGGTATGTGCAGATAATTTTTACCTTAACACATTGTAAAAAGTGATCACAATGATACTCTAAGTAAACAGTGTTTTGAAATTCTCCTATTTCTATTGCAAGTTGCTATTTAATTATCTTCACTGTCCTTTAAACATATTCAAGGGATCAAACACAACCTACCTAAGAGATAGCAAATAACATGAACTGAGTATTCCTAAAAGAGCATAAATGCCTTATTATGTTCCTATTCCTCAACAGGAAAGAAAATCATGTTCACCACATTAAGAATTAAATAAACTGAGGGATTATTATTTTTGAATAACTAGCATCTTTTTAAATTATTTCCTGCAAACTTCTTTGTTTAACTTGAAATAGAAGGCCAATTTAGTTTTCATCACTACTGCATCTATAACAATTGCATATTATTGTAGAAAATTGTCTTATAAGGTATGTAAAAAGCCTGCCAGACTAAAGGAACTCAATTCTTTGGACTTTGAAATGATGACATAGATTTTCAAATAGAATGTGTCCCTTTGCCATTCCAGAACATAAGCTAGATGTCATATACATCTCATGAATTTTAACCATTTGCTTATTTAGAAATTTACTTCCTTTTACAAGGTATCACTTATATGATTTTATTAAAAGCGAATGGAAAATTAGTGAGATTTGTCATGAACCATTCAGGAAAAAAAAAAAAAAGCAGACTTACCATCTCTTCGATTTAGCCTTGCAAACCCAGGACCATGACTGCTAGACAGCTCGGAAGAGCTGCTGAATGACGACTGAGGTAAGGCAGGCACGAGAGGATCATCACAATCATCTGCCAGGAGGAAAAATGCCACATTAGGGTTAGTGTCGACAGGAATCAATAGACAAAACAATTAAACAAACAAACAAAACAATATCAAAAGCTGGGATCTAGGATCTCTGAAAATATGCCTCCTACTTATATTCAATATTCTAAATTGCAAGTCTAGTAAGTTTAATAAGAAAAGAGAAAGAACTTAAAGAGAAGAGACAATGGAAATAGAAAAAGAAAACATCATAAAAGTTTTACAATAATATAATATCTCAAGGTCTAGGAAAAAATTATTATACCTCATCATAAAAGAAAAAATTTATAAACTTGACTATATTAAAATTAAGAACTTATGGTTTCCAAAGACACCACAAAGAAAGTAAAAAGAAAAATCCCAAAATGTGGGAAGTACTTCCAAAACATATAAAGAAGCATACTATTAGTATTCCAAGTAAAGGAAAACAAAACAAAAATAAAGAAAAATGAAAACCACCTTTAAATGAGAAAACACACTAGAAAAATAATGGCACATGGTACAGAGACTTCACAGCACAGAGCCTATACATAATTAATGCTCAAACTTATCAGTAAAAAGAAATGTGAAACAGGACTGCAACAGGGTAGTAATGTAAACAGAGTAGATTAGCAAGATGTAAGAAGTTTGACAACATCAGATCATCCAGAGAATGTGGGCCAAGAGAAGCTCCACCACACTGCTAGTGGACATATAAACTCATGCAACTACTTTTAAAAAAAGGTTGTCATTAGTTGTATGTTTGAAGTTTCTCAGACCCTACGTTCTACCAATTTTATTGATACGTAGGTTCTCCTAGGCAAAGCTTCCCTATGATAAACCAATGGTTTCAAGGAGATATGTCTTCTTACCCAAGGGTAATATACAAATACTAGTATTCTTTGTGGCCCATGAAAAGAAAAAAGTACTGAGCTAGAGTAACTTGCATTTGTGCACCAGGAGACTTATACAATTTCCAGCAACATTGCTCATAATAGCAAAAAACTATTAACATCCCAAACATTCAATGGCCAAAGAACAGATAAATAAATTAAAGTACTTTTCACAATAGGATAATATATAACAGTACAAAGGAACCACAGCAACACAAAATAAAATGGTTGGCTCTCAGAAGCAAAATTTTTGAGAAAAAATATCAAGTTATAAAAGAGTATATGATATGTTTATAGTTTTCAGAGAAGCAAATCTAAGTAATACTGTATGTTGTTTAGGGACATATGTAAATTTTAAAAACTATTTTTAAAAAAGCAATGGAAATCATAAAATTCAGGATCGCGGTTATCACTGAAGGAGGGCAGAATCAGGATAAGGAAAAACACACAGTCTGATGTAATGAAATTGATAATTCTTCAATAGGTGGTACAAAGGTTTCCAGTTATCATTATGCTTCATATATAAATATATATACAATATATACATATATTACATATCAATAGATATTATAGGGATATATAAATTTATTTTCCATCTATCCTTTTTTATGTGTATCAGCTATATTGTTTTAATATCAAAAAATAAAGTATAAAGAGGGAAAGAAAATATAAGAATAATCTCATGTTTACCATGAAATCCATACATGTTTAATTTATTCAGCTAATTCTACATTCTGTATAGTCTTGAAAGTATTTTTCTTTTATTTTATACAATTACTAAGTTGTTCCTATTTCTGCTGTAATCAGAAAAATAATTTTCTCATATTTAGTATTTAGCATATATTAATAATTAAATATTATGCAGGATTATTGTCCCAAATGTTTTAATTAACAATAAGCAATTTAATTTAAAATAATCCAAGAATTATCTAGATTCACCTGAGATTTCATGAAGCTCCTTTTGCCTGAATATAATTTGTTCTTGAATGCCTTTCCCAAGAATTTGCCTAATGTAGCATTTTATTTTTAAGGTTGTCTCATTTTTATTTTAAGTCCACTTTTTCTTATGTTACACCTTAAATTTTTTAGCTAACTCTTCAAACAGACAGTTCCTTCATGTCTATTGAATAGCTTAAGTACTCACACCAGCCAATCTAGTTGTAATTCAAGAATTAAGGTGTGTAGACATGAAAAGACATACAGCCCATGGAGTGTTGAAGGAAATTCTGATTATGCCCAATTACAAGCAACAACCAAAATGCTTAGTATACTATGCAAACTACGGTGTGGGTGTCTGCACACACAAATGAGTTTATTACATGTATGGGGGAGGGAGCATGTGTGGATGTGTGTTTACTAGAACTACCGTGATTTTTAAATCATTATCAGTATGTGGTGTAAGCGTGATGAAAAGGGTGTTTAACTGCAGTTCACAATCAATTATGCAGATTCAGATCGATATTTTGGATGTAAAATGCCTCTGTAGTGCAATCACTCTAGAGAGCATATATTTATTGCTCATTTATTTTTGCCAGCTATAAATTGAGAACCAATACTGTTCTACTTTTAGCTTTAAAATAATGGAATTAAAGTAAAAGGAGTACTTTTTTCCATTTGTGGGAAGAGGGACATGTAACATGGGAAATGGATCACAGAAAGGCAGATGGGGGTGCTTTTGACATTTCATAAAGTTCTAGCTGTTGGTCTTGGTGGTTACATGACATCATTATTTTTCATAGTTCTTTACTATGAACATATAAATTCCCCTGCAGTTTACTCTATGTTCATTTAGCAATAAATATTTTAATTATTCTTATATAAAACTAATAACTAACACACGTTTAGTGAGCACTCTGTGCTGAGAACTTATAACCCCTCTATACATAGTAACTACTCTTTACCCCTCCTTGTTGATGTACTGATATTATTATCTAACAGATGATGTCACTGAGGCACAGACTTTGGTTAATCTGCCCATCTCATTGTGGCAGAACCATGATATTTACAAAGCAAGTTGGAGTCCAGAATCTGGTATATAAGAACACCAGGACCATAATTATTATTTCTTCAGGTTTGGAGTGTAGGAATTTAATTAGACACCATAATGGCATGAATAAAACATCTCTCAAGGAGTTGTGTACTCCCAATTCCAGGTTTTTCATTCTATTTGTTTATTTGATCTTCAACAGTCTTGACACCAGAGGAGAGGGATCTCAAATAGCAATAATGAGCCTAGAGTAAAAGAGATATTTTTTTTCTCTAGACATTAATGAAATGGAATTCTGGATTAACTATCAATCTTCTCTGAATTTAAGTCCAGCAAATCACTTTTTGCTGACTGCCCCAGTAAAACACAGGTTCTGGATTTGCAAAGTTGAGGACTACATCCAGCTCAAAGTTACTCAACCAGAGACAATTTTGCACGCACACACACATGGAAACATTAGCAGTATCTGAAGACATCACAACTGGGAAGGGATTACTACTGGCATCTAGTGGGTTGAGTCCAGAGATGCTATTAAACATTTCATAAGGCACAGGGTAGGCCTCCATGACAAAAAAATTATCTGGTTGCAAATTTAATAGCACCAAGGTTGAGAAACACTATTTTAGACTCTGGTAAAGCAACTTCTCCTTGAGTAATCTCTCACCTAGAACCCTCCAGCTTTCTCTCACATTTCAATGATTATTAGCTCTCGTTTACAGTTAATTTTCAGATGCAAATAAAGATCATTCATAGCACATACGTATATAGGCATTTAAGTAAGGTGCTTTTCAAATCTGAAATAACATTTTAGCTCAAAACATAATTTTTTAAATTATTTAATTAAATACTATGTTAGATTGTCATATTATTCCAGTTCCTTCACCACCATACCACAGGCAACATTCTTGGTTAAAGGGGCAAAGGAGAGCATAAAGACTACAAATTTAATACAGTCACCAAACATTTTCATGGAAGCTTCTACAATTAAAAATGGTAGCAAGGCATGTTAGGTTAATTATTGTTTCCTTCTATTAGAGAAGAAATGAACATCATTCCCATTACTCTCTGCTTACCCAAAATTATATTACATTTTATTTTACTTTTCTCAGTCATATTAGAATTTCCATTGTAACCTTGATATCAGTTGGAAATAGCAAAACTATAGATTAGTCTTTTTTTTAGTTAAAAAATTTGTGTACACTGATTACCTCTAAACAGTTTTAATGAATTCTATTAGAATATCTGTATTAGAAAAAAATGTTGAGTCATTTTCATACACACACACACACACAATGACACACAAATGTATGGCTTTTGGGTCAATATCTCAGAAAAGGTAGCATTTACTCTTCACATGAGAGAAAAACTTACCATTGTCATTAAAAAGATAATAATAAATTACACCTCTGGCAATTTTCACATATGAAAAATCTCAATAGCCTCTTACAAATAAAGATGCAAGCTATATTGAAAGTATTTTAATAAAGCTTGATAGAAAGTAATTAATTTTATTTTAAAAAGGCTTCAATGCATAATTCTCATAAGCAAGTAAAAGCTGTTCAGTTTTTAATAAAAGTAATTCAATTTTCTTAATCTGTGTGTAACACTACCTGTGCTAAAATAATAGGTATATATTATTGGGTGCTTATGTTCTCAGTGCTTCACATGTATTAACTCATTTGATCCTGACAAATACCCTGTTTTTTGTTTTTGTTTTTTTGAGACCGGGTCTTACTCTGTCACCCGGGCTAGTGTGAAATGACATGATCATAGCTCACTGTAACTTCAAACTCTTGGGGTTAAGCCATCCTTCTGTCTCAGCCTCCTGAGTAGATGGAACCACAGTCACACGCCACCATGCCCAGCCAATTTTTTCTTTTTTTTGTTTGTTTTTTAGAGACGGGGGTCTCCCTCTTGTTCACGCTGGTCTCGAACTCCTAGCCTCAAGCAATCCTCCAGAAGTGCTAGGATTACAGCACAAGGAAATCTATTTCCTTGAACAAAATGTTTTATTTCAATTTATATTATTAAAATTGTCATCCAGTTAAAATTGGAAGTCATCAACAAATTTAAGTATGGAATTATGTTAGCATATATCAAAAAATATTGTATACAAGGCAAGATTTCATCCAGAAAGTTAAACAATGTTATTGTTCTCTAATCATAAACCCAGTGTCAATTAGTTCTACAAATTTTTCAGGTTCAGTTTCAGGATGCCAGTCTTATCTCCCTGCCCTCGCATGACATACAACCCAGTACCTAAATACATCTTAGATTCCTGCCCAATGAGAGACTGAATATGCGAACGGACAATGGCCAGTCTACATACAAGAGTAGAACCTATAGCAATCAGCCCAGGGAGCCAACCTGCTATCTCTGGTAACCAGTCCAGCAAGCCAGACTTCTCTCCATGGGAACCTGTTCAGGAAGCCAAGTAATAACTCCTATAGCAATTGGACCAAACAGTGAGGACTTGGTTAATAACTTACAGTTTCAGTAATTTTTGCCCATTTCCAATTTAGGACTGGCTAAATGTATTTAGTGGAGATTTAGAAATCTCTAACTATAAGTTAGAAATCTCCACTAAATACAGAGAAAGCCAAATATATACCTCTAACTCACCACATAGGATGCCCCACTTTTGGTTAGCCTGCCAACAGCGTCACCACACCAATAGTTTCCAAATGGGGCATACCTGAGCCTGCCCCCTTTTCTCACTATAAACCTTTCCTCTCTTCTGCCTGCCTTTGAGTCTCTTCCAGACTCAATTGATGACAGCTGACTCCCTTCCCCTAGCAGACTCTGAATAAATCGCCTTTGTTTGTTCTCATTTGGGTGGTCTTCATTTATCTTCACACCACTGAGCTCTTCCAAACTCTGCCATCTCATCCTCACAGCTGCAACCATCCAGGCTACACTCAGCACACCCAAGAAAAGCCACCAAAGTCCATCCTGAGAACTCAGAAGACACAGGTATGCTTGTAAAGCAGCATCAACCTCCTGATAAAAACCTATTATCAACCAGCTTCAGGTTGTCTCACCTGTGGAGGATGCACCTTCAGTGATTTGCCCCAGCCGTACAGTAGAATCACAGCTGGGGGAGATGCAAAACTTCCTAGGACCATGCCCCACAACCAGGACCCTGCTAGTTTAGAAACCACTAATATACAGTTGCAAATTAATTCCTATCCAATGGAGAGTTTTGTTACTTTTGTAATGCTTTTACGCTCTTCATGCTGTTTTATAGGGGCTGTTTAAAGACTGGAGAAATGGTTATGGTATCAAATCCTACCCCTTTCTCCCTATGTAGCCATGTCAACTGACAGTGTGTGGAGGAAGCTGCTATACAGCCACGTTCTGGTGAGAAAAAAAAAAGAAAAAGAGTAAGTTTTAGAGAAAAGTGACAACACACCTTGAATAAAATATAATTTTCATAAGCACAGGTGACAAAATGTGGGCCTACCCTGGTTTCATCTCTCATTCTCTCATCATTACTTAAAATAACATTTCAACTCAAATACCGCTGAGTATAGACTACTACTAAATTCTTTAGCTTCTTTAAGTATTAATTTGACTTTGACATGAAAATTAACATTTACTTGAGGATACTAGTTTTAGATATATTAAATAAGACAAACGTGAGCTTCTAACTGTCAATCAGTGACTTAAATCTAAAAAAAAGAACATATTGCTGCAATTTAAAACAAGCAAATATCTATCAGTATGTTTTCCTAGAGCTAAGCTAAAGACAGGGATGATTTTCTAGTTGTCAAGTAATTCATTTAGGGAGCAGCTTATAAGTTTCCATGCATTTTCTCCTATATAAGGCATGGGTGAATTTTATATATTTATGTGTATGTGTGTATGTGTGTGTGTGTGTATATATATATACACACACACGCACGTATATATATAATTGTTAATACTCTATGATGTCAATGAGATAAGCTTTCATTTGGAGGCAAACACTGGCTTACATGTTCCAAGTTATAGCCTTAGTTTGAATAGCTTTCCCAATTAATCTTCACAATTAATGGATTAATGGGAAGGCAGTTAACTTTTAAAGACAGAACAGCCAGAGGCTGATTGATTTTAGAGGTTTAATAGCAACTATTTAAAGTCCAGATATTAGGACAAAGAGACCTACAAATCTACCAAACAAAGCCAATCAAAGGTGAAGGGGTAGAAGAAATAATTTTTTAAAAAGTAAAGCGAGCATCAGAGCTCTGGAAATCTACCCACGTTATAGACTTATTGACAGATAATTTGGCCACATGTTACACCATGTCATCTAATTTATATCAGGAATAATGAAAAGAACGTCCTATAGATACTCAGGAGAATTAGTGGATCAAAATGTAATTTTTAAAATATATCTAAAGATGCTGAAACATATTACCTTTGTTTCCCACAATGAAAATATCAATCTATTCTCTATTCATTTCATCACACACCTCAGCTAGATTTTCTCATTTGATGGGTGAACAAAATTGTAACTGCTGTGTATTCATGTCATTACTTTGATTAATGCAGTCAATGTTTTCCATACGTTGCTATCCATTCTAAATTTCTGCAAATTGTCTGTAATTATCCTCCATATTTCCACTTAGAAACGTAATATAAATCAAATATAATATTATATATATAATCAGTCAAACATTTGTTTTCAATTCTTTTTCTGTTGTTATGTTCATCTTTACTTTTGTTTATACTTTTCTTATTATTCAGTGAAGTATTTTTGTTATTGTTGTTAGGCTGTGGGTATATACTTCATCTATTATAATCAAATATTTCTCTCTTTGTGAATGATCTCTTTAAGCAGAAATGACATAGGAGACAGTATGCATTATAAAAACATAGTCTTAGGTTCCAGAGAGGCCTGTCTTCAAATTGCTCTGATATCTCCCACGGTCTGAAAATGGTGCTTCAACTTGATGTCCCTCTATCTATCGAGTGCTGATAAAAATACCCTCTTCACAACAGAACGGTTAGAACTTCATGGTGTAACACACGTAACACTTAAAAGTACAGAATAGGCACTCAAAATAATTCATCCCCTTTTATATTCTATTTCCCAATAATACTGAGCAAAGAAAAATGTATTTTCATAAGGGATTAATCACATGCCTAACTTTAATGCACCACCTTGAAAATTAGTTAGTGTGATAAACTGATTTAGAACACTGTGGGAACAAAGTATTCATATCAAGTACTGTACCAGCCACTGGAGGTATGAGAATGATCTTGAGCCCTGCCTTGGAAATTCCACGTCCAAATCCTTTGACTTGAACACCACGTAGATTTCTTACTTTGTGCTTTCAACATTTTGTCTTTTGTAAACTCCCCAATGAGAAACTTCACCATGTCAGTATATAGGAGCCCATCATGTTTTATTGAGTTACCTTAGGATTTTGTTTGTTTGTTTGCTTTCATAGAAATCAGAGGAGTCAGGAATGGATAAATTCTACAGTGGACCTTAAGGGCCCACTGTTTGTATGCAGTGGAAAACAATTATAAAAAAAAAATAGTTGCTCAAAAAGAGGAGTGAAACCAATGAACTGCTTCAAAATGAAAGTCTATAACCCCATTAAGAAGGTGGGCCTTGCCTGACTGCCAGCCCCTGAACTCTCACTCTTCATTCCCCACTGCTAACCCGGGTAAACCACTTTCCATGGGCAGGTGTGCTCCAGTTCTTAGTAATAATGTTAAACTAAGGATGAGGAATTTAGAGGCTTAAATTCAAAAGCCTTAAATACTTTCTTTATTAAAAATGAGCAACGAAAATATTAATAAATGACTAAGCACTCAACCTAGAAAAAACAATGAAATAAACATAAAGAAAGCACAGGGAAGGAATTAGTAAAACTGAAAGCTAGTCAATTAGTAAACACAATAACAATAAAATAAATAAATTCAGGATCTGGTTCTTTGGGGAAAAAACCAATAAGTTATACAAAAAAAAACCGCACTATTCACATGGAGCAAAATATGGAGAAAGTACAAATATATAAAATTAGAATTAAACTAGGAAATCATGACAGAGAAAATTGAAATAATTACATGGTCACTTTTCTCAAATATATGCAAATCAATGCACAAATTTAGAAGAAAACAATTTAGCAGTTTGTTATAAAACAAAACAGCAACTGCCATAAGATGCAGCACTTGCACTCTTGGGCATTTATTGCAGAGAAATGAAAACTTATATTCACACAAAAACCTGTACACAAATTGTCACAGTGGCCCACAACTACTTCAACAGGTGAGTGTGTTAAGCAACTGTGCTACATACATTTTGTGGAATACTTATTCAACAATAAAAAGGAACAGACAAAAGATACATATTACAACTTGATGAATCTCCAAGAAATTAGGTTGATGTTACCAACTATCTGATTCCAGGGATTAAGATGTGGACATCTTCAAGAGACCATTATTCTGCTTACCACTGTTGCCAAACTGCAGGTGCAGAACTAAGCAATTTTTTTTTTTCAGATTTTATTGCCCACTAATTGGTCAAATGCAGTTTTGAAGGCTGATGAAGTGACACACATAGATTGCTTTAATGATGAGACTTCATATTTTGAGTGAGCTTTTGAGTTAACAATGGAATTCACATGTATAATTATACTTTGAGAGAGATAAGACTGTATCATTCCTGAAGCCACTTGGAGGATTGTCCCAATCCTCTCCTCAATGCACACACCTGAGCAACAACACATTTCTCTCCTTTTGGGCCCCTGGGGATGCTCTAAGCTCAACCCTAGTAACCTCTACTTTCTGACACCTCTCCTGAGAGCCCCTACTCCTCCCATCCCACCAGAAAGTCCCTCCTTAACTTGAACAGGCTTCTAACATGGCACTTCTCTGGTGGTCTGGGTCTCCGCTTGTGAGATGAAAGTATCTGCAAAGTCAGTATTAGGTTACCTGTCACTTCGCACAGAAGCCAGAATATAGTGGAGCATAGTAATTACAAGTATATCTTCTGGAACCATCCTCCCTGAGTTCATGTTCTGCTTCTGCCAGTTACTATCTGTTCTTAGGCATTTTATTTAAATTGGCTTTCACCATCTCTAAATGGGGATAATGATGTACATTCTAAAGTAAACAGGGACTTGTGGGAATTAGCTGAGCCAGGAGATAAAGAGTACTTGGTACCTGGTGTATGGAAAGCACTATTTAAGTGTTTATGATTGTTACTTTAAATGTTTGTTATTTTAGATTCAAAAAAATCAACAGTTGGAACTGTATAAAAGTTAGCTAGATATCTCTTACAAAGTCTTACAAGAATTATTCCTCAAGAAGGAGAAAGAAAGGTCGACATTCAACGTTCCTAACCACATTGTTATCCTTCGCTCTTAAAAACAGAGATTTTACAGAATTATTAGCCACGGAGAAAGTTAAATTGGCCTATAATGTATTGTTTTCCTATTATGGAACAATTTTTAATGTTCCAAAAGGCCATATTTTTGTCTGTATCTCTCAAGCTTTTGAGGTTATTTGTTTCATTTACTCCAGAAAAAATTGAATTTTAGGCTGCATATGATGCAGAAATCAAGCAGCCACAATTTATAAGAAAGATGGAAAGGAATTCAGAGGATATGGGCAACTCTTTTTTTGGACACCTTTGATGATGTAGTCAGAACATTCACACTGTGCCGACTAAACCACAAGCATATGAAGTTACAGCAAAGAAGTCCTTCTAAGTATGTGCTATTTCCATTAACTGGTATGTTCTACCTGAAATTGCCATTTAGATTTTGATTCCTGGAGGGAAAATTGGGTAAGCCTCAATTCAATTCTTATTCTAGTCATATTATATGATATTTCGACATCAGTGAACAAATACTCCATTTTATTACTAAATTATTTTGAGAGTTGTTATTTGTATCTCACAATATCACATTTAAAGATGAAGCCTGAAATGTTTCATACTGATAAGGAATTTTTCTGAAGATAAAATGCATTTTAATAGGAGAGCCCATCAAGCTATTTTAATAAACAGCTATTTCTCACTAAGGGGAAAAAAATCAAGCCAACTAGAAACAATAAGCTTCTCTGAGCAATAACAGGAGATTAGATGGAGAATATTTCCATTTCATTAGCTAAGATTATTGTGTTTGATTTCATAATCAAGCAAGGAACAAGCTTAGTTGGTCTCAGAGATTCACTCCCGCTGCTCTGGCACATCATCTGCGCCCTACCTGCCCCTGCCCACCCCACTATTGGCATTACATCCCTACCACCTATGTATTTCTTTGCTCCACTCCATGAACTGATAGGAGTGCGGTCTGAAGATGGTTTTAATATATGTTTTCTGGTTTTAAGCAAAATTTAAATTAAACAATAGTGTTTTACAAATGTTGAAATCTAAATGGCCAAGAGTTAGCTAAATAGTACCATCAATTAAAATAGCTTTCTTTCTAAAGACCAGATACTAAACTGGTTTATCGGATACTAAACTTTATTGCTCGAACTTTTAAAGAGTTATCTGAGCAATTATTTGTGACATTGTCCTAGGTGGACATGATGTAGGATAAGCAAGATAAGGCATCACAGACAACAATGGAACATGTTCTCTTCAGTGAGATTTCTTTACATGTGCATCAGTGATGTTCCAGATGTCACCTGCAAAAAGTTGGCTTAACTTTTTGGAGATAAGATATTGTAATAAATGAAATTAAAAATCCCTACCAAGTTATAGAGAACATCGAGTTACAGTCAGTAAAGAGGAATCACTATAGTACAAACGACACTCAAACATCATTTGTGCTCTACCTGCCTCCGTCCAACCCACTCTTGGTAGCACATGCCCTACCACCCAGAGATATTTTTTACTGCACTCCATGAACTGATAAGAGAGCCTGGGGATCTCAGGAAATGTCCCCACTGATCAGAGTGTGGTCTGGAGATGGTTTGTAGTCTAGTTGAACCACATCCCTGCAGGCAGTTGAGCCCTGAGAGAGCTTCATACAACTGCCGCCACCCCATTACTTCCAGGATGTGATCACTTAACTTACTGGCTTTCTGCCTTAATTTCAGATTCTAATGAATTTCTCCACTTGGGTGGATCCTAGAACAGAGTCTCTGGACGCTTCACAGCACAGCCTCCCACCTCACATGCACACACACGTGCATGCACACACACAACACTGTCTCACACACACATGCACAGAAACACACAAATGGAGTAATCCAAACCAAATGGAATAATCTCATTACCATCCATAAAACTGGGAGCGTTCATTCTAAACTCATCTTCAATTCTATTCTCTCTCACCCCATCAACTTCTCCTATGGCTGCTGTAGGGGTATTACATTGCAACTGTTACATTTTGGTTAAACTTGACTATTACATTTTGATTAAACTAACAGTTCTATTTAGGTTCACTGCTCCGAGCCACGGCAGAGACCAGCAGTGTGGAATGGCCTCCAGACACACTGGCTGACCTCCTCTGACTTAAGTGTCCTCTTTGTCCTTATGTCACCTTGTGTAAGACTCCTGTATGGTAATTAAAATAACACATTGAAATTCTGAGCTCATATGTGTGGTTGAGGCTGTGGCAATAGGACAAAAAGGAAGGGGTAAATGTAGGGATACTGAAAAGAAAGCACTAATAATTCATGACTAGGTGAATACACAGGCGAAGGCAGCAGAGAAATAAAAGTTTCTCTTAGGGTTTCTGACTAGGGGTGCTCAGAAAAAGAGAACACATTACACATAAAGAAGAGTAGGTGAGGGAACAGAGGACCAGAGATGATTTCTCACTTCTTGTTTGGTATCTCGTTCATCTTATTGAATGAATAATAAAAAAAAGAAAAGTTTTAACAGAAGGTTTTCTATTTTGTAGATGCTGAATAAAATCTAAAAGGGCAAGTTACTTGAAGTTCTTGGATAAAGCAGGCTGAAAACAGCATGCTGAAGGATTTACATATAACCATTAGCAAAATGAAAGATTATTTATCTATCTATCTATAATGAACTTTTGGGCTTCTTTTTGCACAGTAAATGTTGACAATTTTCAAAGATATCAGATTATTTCAACAATAATGAGTATTCAGCCTTGGAATATATATTTCAACAAACTTGGGGGAAATTAAGTGACACATTAAAATTAAGTAAAATCAAGTAAATCAAATAAGATTACTATCTTATTTCTAAGTACTAGGGATTTAATTTTTACTGTAAATCAACTCATAATATGCACATCTGAAAGAATAGTTCCTTCTTTACTTTTCAGAACTGTAACATAATAAGTTAAATATGTTATTGTAGTTGAATAAAAATAAATATAAATAATTATCTTTGAATGTATTCAAGTACTTTCTGATGCAGAGAATTTATATTGGTAGGGTTCAAATACTTACCTAACAGGATTTTGAATATATGTTTGCTAGGTTTAAGCAAAATTTATATAAATAACAGTGTTTTACAAATGCTGAAATCTAAATGGCCAAGAAGAGTTTGCTAAATAGTATCAATTAAAATAGCTTTCCAAAGATCAGTTGCTGGTTTTTGTTGTACTTGAAATTCTGATGTTCAAAATGCTAAAACTCTTTTGATAAAAGAGATTTCCCTCTTATTTTTCATAAGTCCTCTGAGTTCACTTATAAATTAGTAAAGGTTATTTCTTTACAACTTTGTTAAGTAAAAACCTTCTGGGTTTTTCTTCATAGCTGGATATGTCCAAGGGCACATTTTAAAAATGTAACAGTTGCCAATGGAGAGCAACTGGAAGCCTCAAATATTGCCTGTCACAGATTTTTTAATCTCACAAGATCGTATAATACTACAGAACACATTGGAGAATTAAAGCTCTCTGGAGGGGCAATTACCTCAGCTCTTCTCAATGCTTGGGGTATCAAATATGGTCAATAATTCAATAGCATTCACCTTTGGCTGCTGAATTCCTACATACCGCAAGAGAAATGGATTCAAAGTGATGAGGAATTTCCAAAAATAGTACAATTTGTACCATCATCATGAACTATACCATTTCTCTTTCTCTTTCTCTCTCTTGTCCATTTTGAGAACAGTATACATCTTTATATATGTTTTCTAGAACGTATTTCAACATGGCAGACACTTGGTAAATGTTTATTTAGTTAAACTGAAAATAAGTTGAAGAGCACATTGCAAAATTTTGAACAACTTTTGCTTTTCCATTTTATTGAAGTCTCTTTTTACACATCCAGTGATAAATACTCCAACCTTTTGTATTTGGCCTGAAGCATTTAAACAACTCAACTATAGGAATTCAGGCTTTTGTGATAAGGGGCAAGTATTTAATCTGTACTATCTAAGTCAGATGAGCAGAGTGGGGCCAGGTATTTGAGTGAGTGATAGCAAAACATCATAGTGTTAGTGATAGGAAAGAATCCTCCATGAAACCCTCCATTCAGGATAAATTCTTGTTCATGCCAAAATCAGGAGATGTCATTATAATGTAACAGCATATGACGCCATAAAGTATTCTACATGAGCCTTATTTCAGAAAGATTTTTCCAATACATCATCATGCTATAATTCTTCCTAAAATACGGCATTATATGTATCACATAAAATTTTAAACAAATTTTCAATATTATCCTTCGTAAAGAAGTTTAGGAAGAGAGTTTACAAAAACCAATACTTAAAATTCCTTATTCAGTAGGAAAGCAGCTACATACAGAAAACATATTACGTTTTTTGGAAAACAAAAGCAAAAGCCACCACCTGGAATTGGCCACTCCTTGCTCTCATATATTTCTACTTTCAGTCAGCCATGGCATTGTCAGTACGACATGTTCATGGGGAGAAGTCTGTGGCCTGCTCTTTATTGTTATTGTCACTGCCTCGGTTACTCTGTAGCTCTTATTATTTTTTTTTTTATTTCAACATATTACGGTTACAAATTTCAACATATTTTTATTTCAACATATTACGGGGGTACAAATATTACGGTTACGTGTATTGCCCAGGCCCCCCCTCCCACCTCGAGGTTCACCAACTCAGTATCTGGTGTCTATGATCCCTTTCCCTTACCATCCCCAATTTCACATTGCCAAGAGTTTTAACTTTATAAAATGCAAATCTAATCAATGTCACACGTGTGTGTGTGTACATAAGACTTATAATATTAAAATGACTCCCTGAGATTCTGGATAAGATACTTAGTTCTTAGCTTTACAGACAGAAGTCCTCATGACCCAGCCATTTCTGACAATATTTATCTTCATTTCCTGTCCTTCTGAACTCCTTATGGTGCATTCGAATGCTTCTGGCTTTTGTGGACCTCATTCTGATTGGCATGTACTTCCCTGTCCTCTCCTCTTCCGGCTCTCGTATTCATCCTTCAATAAACAGCTCTCGCTGACTCCCACTGCTCACACCTGATGCTCTGCCTATGGCCACCCAAATACTTTGTATGCCTCTCTCTCATCATGCTGATCACATTGTGCTGTGCTTTTCTACAGAACCAGGAAATGGCAAAGCTGAGCTTTAAGCCCAGAGTGAGCTGGTTAAGAACCAGTTAGTTTACCCTCTGAGCACATTGCCTGTAATAACACTGCTCCCCCCATAAGCACCCTGAATAAGACCATACACTTTGTTTTACAGAAAAGCAAAACCTTAGGCATAAAGTATGAATACAAAAGCATTGTGTATCTGAGAGTCAAAACTTCTATTCTCAATTGCTAGCAAGAAGGGACTGATTCAGACCATTATAACATTTCAAAACCACTGATGCTGAAGACATGTGTAATGATAGACACCACACTGTGGAGGCTCACTATTTGTTGAGTGAATAAATGAATAAAATGAGCAGAGTAAGGTAAAATCCCAAGAAGCCTCAGAAATTATAAGAGTTAGGAACACTTTTAATAGACTGAATGAACAAAAGCCCAATACAGAGAAGACCAACAGTTTCTATGAATGTAAAAAATATTTCACTAAGAATTTTTATAACACAGTATTTCTTACTTTCTTAGGTATAATTCCCTGACTCATCAGTGTCTACTAAAAAATAACCAAAGTCCCAAAGCGTGCTATTACGGGGCTCATTTAGCATGAAACATATTCACCCAGTATAATTCTTGGGGATAAATTTTCAAAATATCAATTCACAATCAAGTAGAAAACATAAAAACTCATCTGATATCAACTCTAGTAAAATTACTGGTCATTTATTGATTTTTAAAAGAAATGAGAGGAAACACATAGGTTACCAAATAAATAAGAATGGTATTAGATCAAGAATTTATATTGAAGTAAAGTATGGATCATAGTTGGTCTTTTATTAGAGTTATTTTAAGACATGTCTTTCTGTCTTCTTCATCTCATTTTGGGTCCCTGAATGGCAGGGATTGTGAAGCCTTTATGATTTCACCTCACTGCTCTGACTTCAAACAGAAACTCATATGTAGCTGTTTCAGAGGTTGAATAGATCATTTCCTTACCCACCCAACTCACCTTCCAAAATTTCTGATATTTGTTTTTCTGCACATCATACCGGAAGCTTGCTTAGAAAATAAAAATAGCCACTGAAATGGCAACTGGATAGACAGACAGGGACTTACCAGCTTGCATTTCTTGCTTTATTAAAAAATGGCTTAGGAAATGACTACAGAACATGAAGAGAAAAGCTGAACACAACTCTCCATGCAAACCACTCCACTAAAAATGCTACATTCAGTTCTGAGCTGTATCCTTTAATTTAAAAAAAAAAAACTGTTCTAAGAGACGCAATGATTCACAACCCTAGAAACAGCTATTTGCTTATACTATTTCATCTGATATTTTTGTTTATGAACTGTGTGATTCAATACATTTATTTTTAACAATATCCAACTAGTTCTAACCAAATAGCTATAAAACTATGAAGGGACAATTTGTAAGGGAATGCCTTAAATGCAGAGTCACAGAAGTCCACCTAAAAAATGTATTATGCAAATTAAAGAGAAATTCATTTTAGAACCAAATAATTAATGCCCTATGAAATCACTTCCCCTTAATATTTTTTTATTTGTGTAATAAGTATACGAATGAAAAGATAGGAAGACAGGAAGAAAACTAGAAAACAGCTCATACGTATTGTTATATCAAAGAAAATATTAGTAAAATGATAACCTCATTGCTTTGGTAAAGCAAATATCTAATGGTATAGTGTATTGCTTGTGAGTAGTGAGATAAAAATATTAAGAGCCTCAGGCATAACTCTAAAGAGAACTGGGCTAGATGCATAGGGGTTAACAGTCAAAGAAAGAATGAGGTACAACAATGCCCTGAAAGTCTCTGATATTTTTCTTTTTTAGAAAGTGGTTGGAATTAATGAGTAACACCACTCAAAGGCATATAAGATGCCACACAGAATCACGTCTACTCTTCAGGAGACTGGCTCAAATAGTAGTATCAGTGGTGTTTTAGCAGTGGAAACAGAATTCTCATTCAAAATTCTAAATCTGAAGTGTTTTCTTTTTCATTTTGATGTTCATTAAATACAGGTTTCTTTCCCTGATTAAGGGGGAAGTAAATGTATTGAGAAATAGTAGTATGTTTTCTGGAAATTTTGAATTGTTTTCTCAAAAAAGATGGAAAAAATATTTTTTAATAAAGGAGACAGAAAAATCTACGATGCCAAAAGGAAATCAAAATCAGCACCAACGGAGGAGTGATATAGCAGTCAAAAGGTCCTTCCCATACACAGTGATTCATGCCTTTCTAGAGAAGGTACTTGGCTGATGGTTACAACTGAAAACCTGCATTCGCAGCAGTCCATCAGAGGCCACAGGCACCAAGCTCCTGAGAAGGACACATGTAGGGAAGATTGGTGATGCTGCTGAGGGCTGGAGAGATGGCTGGGCGTGGAAGTGACAAGACAAATTGATGAGTGAGGGGGTTTCCTGGAGGGTGATGGATGCACTTCTGAGATCTGCCAAATGTGATCATCTCTACTCACCACCTCTGATACAAGTTTGAGCCAATGATACTGCTCGAAGAGATACAGAACCATCTTAAGTGCTATAAATTCTTGAGCAGGAAGGGGAAGAGTGGAAGGAGACAGGTGTGACTTTAAATTTCTCCTTCCAGAAGAAATTTGGAGTTTTGCAAGACAAAGTGGGGCAATGACATTGAACAGTTCATGACATTGACATTTGCAAATGGCTTAAGATACTGAGATGTTGGATAATTACAAGAATCTTAAGGGAGCCATGTCCTACTAGAAGCAGATACTGATAGACTAAGAGAATTCAAAAATAAATCAAGGAACAGCCAGTTGGTTCAAAATAGAAGAATGTTTAAATAAGAGCATATCCACTTGATGGGTTACTGTGAGCCCTTTAAAAAGATAAATACAAAGACTATTTAGCCACAAGAGAAGTGCACTGAAGAGGATGGGAAAACATGCATATGAAAAAAGGCTTAACAGATGCTGTGTTAAGATTGAGTGAAATAATGTATGGCAAGCATCTGTCCCAGTTTCTGAGACTTGGAGGGCATTCTACAAATTTAAAATTAGATGGCAAATTTTAAATTGACTTTTAGAAAGTTACTGGAATGATGATTGTTTGTCTTATTTATTTTCCATTTGTTTGTTTTGGGGTAGGTGTAGAGTGTATCATAGGAAGGAGAAGGAGGAAACTGTGCGCACGCCCTGAGATTTACGGATTAGGAAGCAGGAAAGTGCCAGATAAAACAAACTGCACAATCAGCTTTGAGGAGGAGATATGAGAAACACACAGAGCAAATCACAACATGACTGGAGCTTAGTATCATACAGAAGAAAGTAATTTGGAGGGGGAAAAGATAATTCTTGTGATAACAGCTATGGAAATGATGGTGATAAATAAAGCAGTGATTTTAACAAAGGGCAGTAAATTATCATACTATATGTCTCTAAGACATGTTAGAAGGAGAATTCGGAACAGAATAATGCACTCAAAGGAGATGACTTACTTCGAAGATATGAAACTGTTGGGAAATGATGGAAAGGCATTTTTAGGGGGTATCATTAAGGTACATACCTCTACGTGATATCAGAAATTCTTGGGTAGTGGAGGCATTTAGAGAACACTGGGTACAAATAAAAGGAAAGAAAAAGAGAAAGGACAGGGCAGTGGTAGTGTCCCATGGCATCAGGTGGTGGTGGCTAATGGATGAGCACACCACGCCAGTGATCCCAGCAATGCCATTGAGCAGGGGATCAAGTAGAGGATGACTTTACTCAGCTATTAAGTTTCAATCAGTAAAAGCATTGTATCTCCTGCTGAACTTACTAAATTTCTCCCAAATACCAAGAAAAATGTCACTTTATTTAGGCAGTCGCCATAGTGAAAGCACCTGTTATAGAATTAATTATATCCCCCAAAAATCATATGTTGAAGCCCTAATCCCCAATGTTACTGTATTTAGTAAGAAGGATTTTAAGGAGGCAGTTATGGTTAAATAACGTCTAAAGGTAGGTCCTTAATGCAGTAAGGCTTGCGTGTTTATAAGAAGTGTAAGGGACGACAGAGATTCTGTCTCCCATGTGCACATGGGAAAGGTCATGTGAAGACACAGCAAGAAAGTAGTCATCTGTAAGCCAGTAAGAGAGGCCTCACCAGAACCCAACTCTGGCAGCACCTTGATCTTGGACTTGTAGCCACTAGAACTGTGAAAAAATAAATATCTGTTGTTTAAGCCACTCAGTCTGTGGTATTTTGTTATGGCAGCCGTAGCAGACTAGTAGCACACCCAGAAAAGAAACAGAACTGAAAGAGTGCCTTAGTCAGGCAGTGCTACAATCTTGCAGAAAAGAGTTGATGTTTTTTAGTGATTTAGGCTATTTCACCCCCTTATGTCCTGTTCTTGGAATTGTTGACTTGAGAAGGAATTTAGAGGGAGTGAATAGGTCTTTGGAAACCAGGAAGCAAGAAAGTTAGTGTGCACTCAGAGGAGAAAATATTACATTTATGTCTGCCACTTCACTCTGACTGGTAATAAAGAGGCTGTTGTTAAAATGAAAGTGACAGAATCCTTGAAAAAAAGAGGTAATATCATCTTAGAATTGATCATGCCAGGGAGAGAACCTTGAGAAAGGGCATATGTGGATTCTAATACCATGGTAGGTGATTTTTGGAGGTTCATGGAGAAGAGGGGCATATTCTATTTCAAAGAACAATGGAATTTGAGCCATCAAACTTGGGTCCAAGTTTCAGCTCTATTCTACCTTACTCAGTAGCATTGGAAGCACCTTCTAAATTTCAGTTTCCTAGTTTGTAAAATAGTCCTAATAACATTTGCCTCACAGACCTGTGTAAGAATGAAATGTAAAGGGGCACACTCCACCATGTTAGAGTCCACAGAGCCAAATGCAAAAGGAATATTTGTCGTTATTAATGAAAACATATGTCAATATGTGTGGAAAGCTATGAACTACAAAATTCTGACAATAAAAATCACAAATGCATACCATGAGAAGGAAGAAACATGACAGGAATCTCAAAAAAAAAAAAAAAGAGATGGAGTTTCACAGGAAAATGATAAAAAAAGAGTATATTTACAATTAAAAGAGGGGGAAAATGGAACTTATTAAGCCTGGTAAAAATTGCTAACAGCAATGAAAAGAAACATTTTGCGTGTGTTCATAGGCAAAAAAGAAGGGCAAGAAAACTGCAGGTACAGTCTTGATAAAGTTGCTATTTTCATGAAAAGAAAAAATAGAGAATGAATTTTATTTTTCTTCTACTCTCTGTAAAGAAGAAAGGTCTTTATTTTTTTTTTTTAAGAAGAAAGGTCTTTAAATAGGAAAATGTAAAATCAAGGCCAATACCAATGAACTGAAGTCCAAGATGGATGAAGGCATTAAAAATTTCTTCCTCCCAGAAGGTGGAGAGTATCTTGCAGTACTACTTCCAAATTGCAGGAGATGATCGGGCAGGTGCTACAGAGATGGAGAGACACAAAGATGGGCTGGAAGCAGCAGATGCTGTTCTAACTTTATATTCATGATGTACTTTTTTTTTGTTTGCCCATCCGTTGAGAATCCTCAACCTAAAGTAATTAGATATAGTGGCCTATCAAATTACATTTGCCATAAATAAAAAAGGCAAGCAGGGCTAGTGTAGAGAGATAGTGAGAAACAGTAAGAATAGGTTGGCTAGGAGAATATGCATTGTAACAGATTAGGACAAACTGGAATAAAGTACTCAACCTAACAAATTGAAATGGAGATAAATATAAAGTCAAATAGAGCTTTACAAGTAAAGCAAAAATGAATGGACTCCTAAATAAAAATGGCTTCTTTAATCATAAAAATAACATGCAATGCTCCAATTTGTCTAGCCTGATTCTGTTCATCTCTTGTTTTTGTTGTTGCCCTGAAAAAAACAAAAAAAAAAAGAAAATACAAGCTATCCATTGATGTATTCTTTCCACATTTACTGAAGATCCTCTTTATTCCAGACACTGGGCTAGGTGTTGCAGATTCAGAATTGATTAGAATAATATCTTTGCCTTTCATAGATTTCACAATTCTGTAAAGGAGACTTTTTAAAGAGTCCATTTTGATACTCTGTAATCAGAAAAGAAAGAGGTGAACACTTGGAGTGCTATGGAATTCCTGCTAGAGAATGATGAAAGTAGAGGTAGTAAGACTTCAGGGAGGGAGGAGATGAGGCTTGCTTTGAGTAGATGTTTTCCAGGTGGGTTTGGAGTGAAATATTTGAGGGTAAACCAAGTAAAGGGAATGATAGATGGAAAGGCCAAAAGTTGAAGGCTAGAAGGCATTGGGGGCACCAGGATGTTGAGAGGGAGGGAGAGAGCAGTAAAGACAGACAAAAGTAGAAAGATCAGCAAATACAGAATAGGAAGGCATTTGTTTGCTATGCAAATAAATCTGAATTTAATGTTGAAAATGTCTAATGATGAAATATAGCTGCAAGGCAAGACTTGCTATGTTTTCTTTTAAGTAAAAACCTTAACATGATTAAATATATCAATATATTATGTCAGGCTTACCTAAAAATACAAGAATATGTGTAGTAGTTAAAAATACTGCATGACACGGAATGAAGGGAATGCGAGTTGCAGGGAGCAATGAGGAAGGAAGAGGGAACAGCTGCCTTGCCAGCCGAATCAGCCAAATCAACCCTGGCCATCGCTAACGTGACAGATGTCACAGCCAGATCATCCTCATATCCAGGAAAATGAAAGCGGAAAATGATCACAGGAGGCACAATTTTGCTAACTCAGAAAAACAGAGAACTTCCTGGCATCTTTTCTAGAGAATGTTTCAGTGATTAATGATGCTACCTACATTCTCTAACACTAATCTGTTTCATGTTGCAATTACACATGACATGTAAAGAAACCATTCCATAGGCAAGCACATAGCAAGGCTTCCAAGAAATGAATGTGGTCATTTACAAGAAGAACCAATAAAAAATGAATTTGGCTCAGTTTTTACCTGTTAGGCATAGCAAATTATTGTGGTCACAATTTTATTTTTTGATACCTAAATTCTACATCATCTTTTTATTAGCCTACTTTTTCCATTCCTCTAGTAGATGTTTGACTGTGAAATGTTTTATTTTATCATGTTTCATTTTGTGGTAAAGGATGCTATGAGTTTAAGAAACCAAATGTTTTTTTCAGTGTTTGCTCTTAGTTTTTTAAATGTATCCTGGTTCATTTCTCAAATTATCTCTATTTTTTTGTTTGTTTTATGAAAGGCTACACATCTTATGATACATAAGAGGTTGTGTTATGACATTGTACAGGTGCATGAAGTTTTCTTTACAAGATTGTAACACAGTCTCTTTGCTAAAGTACAGCAGTTCAAATAAGCACAGAAATCACACACACTATGGAACAAAAGAGCCTAATGAGTAGCTTTATAACCTTGCACAGAATTCCCTCATCACCAATTTAGATAGAATTGCTTTTATTTTAGCAATGTTCTTTTAATTAAGTCCTAAACATCTAAAACATGGCGAATGTAAATATGTATTATAAATCCTTAATTATGAGGATCACTAAGCACTCATGCAGCTTTCTGCCTTGGAGATAGATTCTTTTTGTTTGAAATCAGCCAAAATCGAGAGATAAAAGTGAATGATGTGAAAAATGTTAAACTTTGTTTATAGGGCCCCTCTCTTGGTACCAGTATCACTTTACTGCATTGTCTTTGAGAGTTAAATTATGCTTCAATTTATCTAGTGGCTTGTAAGTCAAAATCTCTCCCGCCATATTCTGCCTTCATTGCCACGTTCAGAAAGACTAGCACCCACAGGCTCTGAAGAGAAGCTGAGTTAAATGTTGGGGATCCTGAGGTCTTTATACCATAGCCTAGAAATAAAAAAACCTTTAAATCATAAAAAGGATATTGTTTCTCTGTTTGAGATGAACTTGAACTGGATCCAAGAAGACCTCTTGCTAATTTTTAATCACACATACTATTTTGAAAGCATACTAGAGACTATCCTGGTATGGACAGCAAGTAAGAAACAACTTTATTCTATATTCCGTCACTACTTAATTCAAAATATGCCACCTACGGGCAATGTTTTCCATTTCCCCTACCAATATGGCCTGTCCTCTAATACCCACCCACAATATCTTCCAAAACACACACACACATGCACACATAAACACACACACACACAAAATAGTAATTTCATCTCAGCAACTAATTTCCTGTAGTAACCATTTTTAATTTATTTTCTTTCTTCTCTTTGGTCATCTGCTGATCAAGAAATTTTAAAACACAAACACATGTTAATATCTTTACAAACTGAAGGTAAATCTTGAAGATCTGAATCTGTATACAATCTTTTAGAGCAAAAGCTATTAGCCCAGAAATTTAACTTTCTCAAATTTTCTAAGAAATCCCTCTCTTGGGTCTGGTATAGCAAAGGTAATTGGTTTATATTGACAGCAAAATGTGGAGAATCTCTGTTGTGGGCCAAGGGAATCAAATATTAGTTCAAGGTCATGGAGGCAACTACCAATTCCAACACTTACAACCAATTTCTAGGAGAGTTTATCAGTGTCCTTTTTCAAAGGACATTAAAAAAATATCTGCAAGTTATAACTGCAGAGTAAGTCAAGTAATGAAATTACAGGCTATAATTCTTCTAAAAATTATACAATAAGTGTAATTTAGAAAGGCAGGTGAATTTATATATTTACCTGCTGCTTCTAAACTAATATCAACCTATGACCCCATTTGTGAGTACCGTAATTGCTAGTGGGAACAAAACAGTTACAGAAACAAATATGTCTTTTACGATTTAGAAGCACATAACATCTTATTCTAGAGCACAGCCAAGTAATGAGAGGTACTTAATAAAAAAAAGTAATTAGAGCTATAGGCCAACTGATAATATCATACCATTTTTTTCCTTTGTGATTTAAAAACCTTAGAGATAAATTTCATCGCTGCTCTATTAAATACTTATGGCATTAAAAAATTTTATAGTTACTAATTTTGAACTACTTAAAATGTCAAATGTTTTCAGGCTTCACTCACTTTTCCAATTATTACATTGGAATGACTCATTAACTGTAACATAAACAGGCTCTTTTTTACCTCCTGTTATGCTATTTCCCCAATTTTATTACCAGAGTACCACTTTTCCATGAACCACGACGAAAAGTCATTGAAAGGGAAAAAAAAAACAAAACTCAAGCACATAGTCTTCCTCTCCCAAATACCCATGTTCCACTGGCAAACTGAAGTAATAATGGTAATTTATAATGGATTTTGTGTATATATTCTTTATCATTACATAATTCTGTAGGTTCAGGTACCATGTATGTGAAGATCTTGGCAAAAGACATTTGACAAAAACTTTATCCTCCAAAAGTCAACTGGGAAACAAAAGTATCTTTACTTGTACAGAAATATATCAGATTTGGTCTTTACCAACACAGAGCCACTAGGCTCCTGAAGTGCTCAGCACTTTAGAGAGCCTAAAATCATAGATTAAGAATAAGGAAGACTAGTTCCAGAAGTCAAATAAATACATGTATATACATTTATACATGTATGCATGCAGACCTCGTTGAAGCACACAGACAACTATAACCTCAGAACTCTACTAAAGAAATTTAAATGTTGAAATCTCAGACATCAAAGTTTTCCAAAAAAAAAGTAATTAAGAAGATCATTTGACTGGTCAGTGACATTTTTGTTATTTAGAAATACAATTTATCATAACTTAGAATTATGGGTAAACTATTATTTCTCAAAGAAAATTTTAAACTTTTTCTTAAATCTCAAAGCCTTCAAATGACAACATCAATCATAAGGGTAAATTGTTTCATTACAGTCTTTTCAGCTAATTGGAGTTTTTAATGAGTTTATTCTTCCTTTAAGAAGGACTTTCAGTGACAAGCAGAGGATCTCCAAAAGCTTCATAATCTTTGTCTACACATAGTTTGGGGCTTTTATTTCTCTTTCTGAGATATTTCTTTTTAAAGTGACCGAAATCAAACTGATCTTAGAATTTGATGCTAAAATTCAAGACCTGTTCTTGAAGATGTTTGGTAAAGAGTATTCCTAAAGATGCCTAATTAAAATACCCATTAAACAATCATGCACATATTCTGTAAGAATTCACCCTACCACCAGCACCAACAATAACACAGCTCCTTTCATCTCTTGATGTGGTTAATTCATGAAACATCTCCTATTATAAGCACATATTCTGTGATGGGCCATCCTTCCTTATCATACTAGTTAACTTAAAAAACAGCAGTGATTCTAGATAAATTCTAAAGTAATTGAGACCAAAATTTATGAATCAATAAAAATGAAAAAAAATAAGTTATAAGCAATAATTGAAATACTAGGCCATTGAAACAAATCGCAGCAAAGTCCGTATTATTTAATATTTCACGAGAAATATCCAACTATTAAATACCAATCTAAATATGCATATCTAAGATTTATGTAACAATGTTGGATACATTTTTTCTTCCTCTTCCTACTGTTTTCAGGGGCAAGATCATTCCATAAACTTTTCATTACTAAGGAGGAAAGTAAATAATTTTAAAAAGGATAATGAGGGACTTCTTAGGTAGCCTGAGTCTAATTGGCAAACTAAAGGTCATTATTTGACAGTATTAAGGCTCCAATATTTATTAATCTGAGGAAAAAGAGTTTGAATTCTAAACATAATATCAAATTGAGAAAAATGAGTATTTCTAAAGCAAGACCGATATTCTACTGTTTAAAAAAAGATCAAAGCCTTGTAATGCCAACATCACCATTCCTAATCATCTACTTATAGCAGATGGTCATGAATCTTGTAACAATTCTTGTTGACATCCAGAGTAAGTCACATTTCAGTTAAGTTCTGACACTGTCCTAGGTTTTATTTGATTTGAAAGTCTTTGACGAGACTTAGAAATCTTTATTTAGAGCTGAACCATTAAAAATAGTGTTATGAAAAATAAACTATTTTAACAAATGGCCATTTACTTCAAAAAATGCTACAGTGAAATTTCAAAGAAAATGTTTTTTTAAATACTATACCCAATCATATTTTTAACTTAATTTTAAAAACTGCAATAAACAGTAAAAAGTAAATAAAATGAGACCAAAGATCAATACCTGGAAATCAAAAGTAAATACAATTCCAAATGAACAAGGCATTTACATAAAATTAATTACATTGGTATGGGTAGGTGGAAAGCACTTGCTTAATTATTGTGAATTCTCAATGAGCAGTGCTTATATGAAAATCAACTTTCCAATTTATTCCAGAAAGTTTGCCAATTTCAGAATTTTGAGGAAGCTGCTGCTTTAAAAGTCAGAGGGGCAATAACACTCCTCTGTGAAGAACATTTCCCTCATGTAATCAGTGATTCCAAATGTAAGTTTCTGACTGGTATAGAGTAGAATATTTTACACTCATGAAAATGTAAAAATATCAGCAGAATTTTTATTCAAAATATCTAAGATGCTATTATTTATATACTTTATTGAACATCTTATACTACTAGGATTACTTGAGATTAAATGTGCCCTGTTAGCAACCGATGCTGTGGAAACTATGAATAATTACAAATAATTCATACCCACTGAAATACCAAAATTTGTGAACATAAAGTCTTTAAGAAGAAATATATGAGAAAAATATTAATTTGAAGATCTCTTCAGTTATATTAATAGTTCCTGGCAAAACAGCATTACCTTCAGTATCATAATTCTATAGTTATATATCTGTGTGCTAAATAATTAAGACTAAATTTTATGATAGAAGTATAATTTACACACTATCTGTGTCTTGTCATATTATATGGTATATTATTCAAGTCAGGGGTCAACTAACTTCTGTCAAGGGCCAGATAGTAAAGAATATTACGTAGGTAATTATATAACAAGAAGAAAAATGATTTTAACAAAATTCTATTGATAAAATTTGAAATGATATATTAATAATTGATTACAAAGTTTTGTCATACAGATCTACTAATCAGATTGGATGACTAAAATTTGAGTTTCATATAATTATTTTTCATCATGAAGAATTCTTCTTTTAATTTTTTCTGGCTAAAATTGGAACCATTCTTAGTTCGTGGACTATACAAAAACAGGCAGCAGGCCAGATTTGGCCATGGGCTGTAGTTTGCCAACCTCTGAGTTAAATATTACATTGTCTTACAGTGGATGCTATATAATTCTATTAATCCATTTTCATTAAAGAGGTAAGTCAATTTAATCTTGATATACAGATTAGCTCCATTACTGACATTGTTTATATATGATATAAATTCCAAAATTAATTTCAGAAGACAATAATTATATTTATTGCTTTGAGTTAGCACTAAGTATCATATGAAAGTCATGTTTGATCCCATGTTAGCCTATGAGCTATGTTATCCCCAGAGATAGAGGGTGCCCTTATCAGAGATTATTTGGGATGCAAGCAATAAGAAATGAGGAGAATGCACCAAACAGAGAAAATAAATGACCACTGTTATTAGAAACATGAGTCAAAGTACACGCTGATCTTTACAACCAAAGGTCAGCCACTTATCCATGCATCATGAAATTATATTTTATCAGTACTTCACTGTTGCACTCTAGTTATTTTTTGCTATAAAAATAAATTTTAGGGAGGGCGAGGGAAAAAAAGAAACTTCTAGGAAGAATTACAAGGTTGAGTTTTAACAATTTGAGAATCTGTCCATTTGAATCCCAGAGCCCACAAGAGTGATCATCTACTCAGGAAATTGTCATCATCTATTCTTTAGTGCTTCTCTCAGAGTAGATATAAGATATATCCTTTATTTCAATTAGAGAAAAGAAAGAACATAGTGAGAAGTTAATTTCTAATTAAGTCATTGGTAAGCTACTTGGTGAGCATTAATTATTCTCAGAGTAAGGCTCAGTATACCTGAGGCTAGAGAGCCTCCATCACATGATCTGCAAAGTAAAAGTAAAGGTAAAACTTTTACCAGCCTTACTACTTACACCTCTTCCTTCTTTTGTGGTGCGTTGACCCTTCCCACAAGAATGTCTCAATGTTCAGAGTCTGTGGATTCATAAGAGCAATTATAAAATAGAGAAATGTCTCCCTTCTTAGTGCATGTCTCTTAGCGGCAAGTAAAGGAAACAACAACAGCCAGGGCAGCTCTCAAAAGGCAAGCTCTTCTACAAGGATCTGTCTCTAAACTTTCATGAAAAGGACACCTCAATATAATAACAAATTCATCTTGACCAGAACAGAGAGAAATGAGTTAGAGTTGGTTCACTGCCTTTGAAATGTCAGATAGGACACCAGTAGGCAAAGAATGTGATCCATTCAGCATATTTCATATTTAGACATATGAGTTCTTAACAGAGCCACCAAAAACATGCAAGCACATGGGTCTAGTAGTTTATACATATTTATATACATATATACATATATGCACATGGGAACATATACATAATTGTAAACATATATGTGCATATGTATGTATTTGCACAGAATACTTTTAATGTAAAATTTCCCTGCTGAGTAATCAGATCAATTAACATTCAAATTACAGTGTACCTAATCCCTGAGCTATCCTGGGTTTACAGAGTTCTGTCCCATGACAGTTTTCATATTGGCAGCCTTGGGCTGACTCAGTAGATGACAAATTTGCTCCTGGTTCATCAGCTGTAAATAAAGAGAAAAGATCTTTGTATTTACCTGAGATACAGACCTTTAATTTTCTTTATTTATATTCAGTTCACCCTGACTTTAATATTGGTATTCAAAATTGATTCATTTTGTGTCAATATAAAGTCTTGTCCAAAAGAATGATTGGACTTATTATAATATCTTAAAAATGCTTATGCTGGTTGATGGTTGCTTGTCTATGCACTAAATTCCAACCTTGCTGGGAAATATACATACTTGTTCTTCCAAAAAGGATAAAATATATGAAATCCTCTTTACTATGACTTGGTAACTAGCAGATCTTGCTCTTTCCAAGAAGAAAATACTTTCTAAATATTGAGGAATAAAGTAAAAATTAGGAAATGAAATATATTCTTTTATATATACTGCTACAAGTCATGCTGTCAAAATATCAACAAGGAATTACTAAACTCAATTTTAATCATATGAAGTCATTTAATTACATTTTTGACACCTGAAGAACAGTCAACTCTTAATGTATATGGTAACCAAGAACTCCAACTTTAATATTGAAATGTTCCTTATAACTTAAATTTTTATAGGTTCCGTAAGTTCGCCAAATGTTTAGAAGGGCATTAAACTATTTCCTGGGCAAACCAAGGCTGAATGAATAGAAAACCAGAACTGAAATTTTAAGTGTCAGTGAGAGGCCCAGCCAGGGCAGCAGGTGAATGTTGTACTTTCCTCATAGCTTCTCAGCAGGTCACCTTCCCTTTCCTGAGAAGATACATTACAAAACAAAGCTATTTGATGTTGGTCTGCATCTTATGCTTTTTATTGGGCTTCAAGAAAACAAGCAAACATGAACAACTAGTAGCTCAATTAATTATATCAATATATTGTAAATCTAACTAAAGGTGGTATATTGGAAAGACAAGACCAAGCCCAGGCCAGATTTAAGCTCTGCTTTTCTTAAGGAAGGATGCTTGGGGTGATGTGTTTTACATTGTAAGAGTGACCTCTAGTGCCTTTCTTTTTGGTTGAACTTTAGTAGTTGGAAGATGAATTACTTATGCCTTTTCTACAAAACTTCTGTTTGGATATAGGTGTCTGCATTGTTGTTGTTTGTTTGTTTGTTGCAATGTTTGTGAAATGCTACCATTGCAAGATTCCAGGATGTTGATTAGATGAAATTACACAAATTTTATTGACATAGGGATTTTCATAAACCCAAATTAAAACTGAATCTGAAATACAGTGCAGCACCTGGAGTAAAGTTCTCTTCTTTCAGAGTGACAGATATACCACGACATTAAAGGAGCTCATACTAAATGGAAACACAAAATCACAGCTACCACGCAATGTGAATGAATATTTGGCTTGTGCCGGTAAGTTCATAACATTTTCCCACATCAGAATCCCTTAGCATAGTGAAGTGATGTGCCATAGCAAAAGTCTGATTACTGACTTGTGTCCCTCAAACCTAAACCTGGTGATACAGCAGCAATATAAATGTCTGGACAGGCCTCACAGCCCCGGTCTTAAAAAGCAAATGAGCTTTTCCTTTAAAATCCAAGAAAGAGATAAAAAGTTGTATTTGCCTAGCTTGTTTATCATTAATCAGGAGAGGAAAATTCTTTCATTTAGAGAATTTAAGCCAAATATAACTTTTAAAACTTTTTATATCTCTAATAAAAAGTGGATGAAGAGAGTCCACCAAATTATTTCAGATGGTATTTAAATTAGAAATAAGGTTGTAATAAATCTTCCCTGAATTGATTATATTCAATCACAAATTTATGAAGTTAAACATTCAACCATGACAGAATACTACTTTTGAAAGATCACCTGAATGATTTTCCCTTAAGCAAAATGCAGAAATCGGCCCCTCTTTCAGGAGTGCTCTGGGACTCATTTTCTCAGCACTGAGAACACAGCTCTTAATACCAAGGTTTGCCTCCACCAGTTCTGCTGCTCCTGAAGTCTGCAGTACATTCTAGTTATTAGCCTGCATCATTTTAAAGATGCAGCCAGCTATGGGTCTGCCAAATTGCAAACTTCAGAAATCTAAGCTTATGCAACATAATGTAAAGTCTGCCTGTTGTTTTTCTGTTAGACATAATTTCAATAAAATTCAATAATCCTTCAAAAAGGAAAAAAAAAAGACATTTGCAGGCTATTCCCTGGTTAAGATGCTAATCTAATGTTTTACTAGAACTTAAGCCCTCTCAATGAATATTCAAAGACAAGAGGGTAAGATTCTGTTCCTAGACAAAAATAGAAATGACACTTTGCCTATTTTGACCAGAACTAGAGGAAAGACAAGTGTAAACCAGTCATAATTTGCCAGATTTTTGAGCGATGCTTCATTTAATAGCAATATGCTTTGCAGCAATCGCAGTTGCAAATAATAATCATAAAAACAACAGAATCAAAGTTTTGCAGACAGCCCCCTTGCAAGTTTTAAATCATTTGCTGTATACTTACAGGAATTCCCAGCTTCGACTCTCTTCCAATTTTGAGTAGATAATAGAAGTAGCGTCTTGAAGACAGCTCCGGTGACAGACCTCATGTTCACATTTACTGGGCTCCCCCAAAAGATCTTGAGAGGCTCTCTGAGCGCTCCAGTTCTGTTCTCTGTCCCTCTCCCAGCTCTGCCTGGGTCTTCAGCACCTCTAGGTCTCTCGGTCTCTCTCTCTCTCTCTCTCTCTCTCACTCTCTCTCTCTCCCCTTCCCTCCCTCCGTCTTTTCTCCTTCCCTCCTCTCTCTCTCTCTCTCTCTCTCTCTCTCTCATACACACACACACACACATACACACAGCCCTGACTCCTCACTGAAAAGCACTCAGCATCTTTTCTAACAAGCATCCACACTGCTGAAGCCACGCCCACTCCTCGCAGCAGCGGTCCCAGAAATTGACAGCAGCATCCCTCCTTCCAAACACAGCAGCGCTCAGAGCTGCACCACGCGCTGTGCGGGTGATGAAAGCCGTACCCAGAGGCGCGGCCTCCTGATCATGGGCTTCCTTGGGGCTCCCTCCCCTCTCCTCTATTTCCCAATAATCCTTAACCCTTTTCTCTCTGCCGAAGGTGTGGGTGCGGGGAGGGCCAAGGCGGTGGAGCCTCCTGATTTTCTGGAGGTCTTGCATTTGGCAGAGCTAGCCAACCTACTGAGCTATTCCTGATTATCCCAGAGTGAATCCAGGTAAAATTGCATTATGTTTCAAAACAAAAAGCACAAAATAAGACAGAAATAACTAAGCTGCATTGGCAAATTGTAGCTAAAACCGTCCTCAGGGAAAATACTTGCTGTTGTTTTTGTCTGTTTCTAAAAAACTATCCTCTTCAGCTAAGGTGCTAGAATTTTATTATGGAAATTCTTCACATGGGAACAGGCATTCCTGCTTGGCAGATATTTAAAATCATCTGGTAATAGTCTGCAAGAAATTAACATTTCTTAATTCAGTGCTTCAGGAGTACAAATCCACAAATGAAATGCTTTGGATAGATTCATTTTGATGAATGCATTATTCTGTGAATATGCAGTAGCATTCTATAATCAAATTCTTTAATAACAATTGCCCAAAGGCCCAAAATGGAAAATGATGGAATACTGAACAAAGGGAACTACCCCCTCAACACATTCACACCAACACCAAACAATGTTAAAATGTAATTGAAATGGTTTAAAGGAGAGAGGAGTAAAGTTGAATTCAGAAGATCAATGACTACAGAAGAATTAATCTTCTAATGGCTGATCCATGCATGGATACTAATATTTCTTGAATTGACTATTAAAATATTTAAACAATAGAGTTAATATCACTTAACAAGAAGTATATCACATAGTATCACAGAGGATAAATAATCTTTTTAAAATAAATGCAATATTTTTTACTGATAATGTGCTAGATTTTATAAAAATGGAAATGCTGGAGTTCTCAAGCACCTCTTTCTTGGTTGTTAAAAATAGGAAGAAACATAAGCCTTTAGCACCAGCAACCTTGCTATGGAATGAATGAAGGTGGTGGGGAGTGGGGGGGTGGCAGCAGCACCCATAAAAGCTAAACATATTTGTTTAGCTCACGCCTGCAAACAAAGCAGAATGGATATTTTTGCTTTTCCTAGTTTACAGATGAGAAAACAAGAACAGGGAATTTAAATGATTTGAAGAGGTCATAGAGTTAGTAAGCAAATGCTGAGGATTGGGCTTTGTTTTTCTCTAGTTTTATTGCTCTTACCATAGGACTTACTACCTCTAAAATCAGAGTATACCTTCTCCCTGACCCCTGTCAGTACCAGCAAAATCCTGAGGCCCTAGAAAATACAGCAGTGAAAAGGAAAGTCATGGCTTGAGTCTTTATTCTGTATTCCTAGACCTACATTCCTGATTTTGTTTTTTCAATCACAGTATGTTAAGCAAAAGTAGATTTAAATTGATAATTTATGTTAAATAATTATTGAAGCATATTAAATTTAATTGAACACATACTATATGCCATTTGTTATCTAATTAAATAATTATAGCAATCCTTTGAGGAAAATATCAGTGTGCCTACAGAACAATTTCGGGCTCTCCAGAAGAGAAAAGTTGTCTTGCTGTTAATATGCTCTAATTGTTCCCATAAAACAAATTAGGGAATATATTTTAAAAGGATCAGTATACATATCAAAAATGAAAAGTAACTAAACATTTCATAACAATGATAATGTCTTTAGGACAAAGTATAAATTGTCATAGTAGCCATTACTGATGGATTTTTCCATATCAATGGGCTATATTAAGAGAACGAATTGGAGGCTGTCGCTCAATAGAAGAAGACCTGAGCATTTCAAGTCACTGCTGCACGACCTGTCCCTGCTTGGTGACTGCAGATGGATAAAGAGCTACATAGACAGGTGAAACAGTGTAGAGCGCTTAGACAGGCTAAACACAGAAGCCTAGATACGAATTCAGCTTCCACTGTTGTTTTCATTAAGTAACTCAATGATACTGACCTTTGTTTACCTATTTTAAAAAATAAGAGAATAATGACCAGAGAGTCATTGTGTGACAATTACTGAGTGCCTAGCACTCAGTGGCCCTCAATTACTTCCTAGCCTTAGATCTCTGCATTAGAACTGTACAGGGTGGTGGTGGTGTCAGAACCTGGCAGCCCAGGTTCAGTGTCCACCTCAGCTCCACCGCCCACCAGCTGTATGCTCTTGGGCAAGCTGCACTAGGATAAGCATCCTTGATCCTTAGTTTCCTCATCTGCACCAAGGATAAGTACTGTTATCAACCTCGCAGCTGAGACAATGACCTGTAAGATGAACATCCCTAGAAAGCACACAATCAATGTTGCTGTTATAATCATTCTATTACTACAGCTCACTCCTCACAGATGAGAAATCTAATGAGTAGAGGAATTACAATTTGCCAGTGGACATAACACACTGGTGGCAGAAAAGAGTTGGTCACTAAGACTAGACGTATGCTTCATTTCTCCATCCCCACCAGGGTGGTGTTTAACATCAAAAAAAATAAGGGGGGAAATCAGAAAAGTATAGAGACTTAATTTTGCACATTTCTGTACTGCTGATTCAGACTCCTTGAATCACTTCTGTGTATGCATTTGTGGTTATATTTTCTACTAACTGAAATAAACAACCGCTAGTGCTTAGGGGTTGGCATATACATACTATGGGTCAGACTGAGAAAGCATTATAAATCAGATCAAAATGTTGGAACTTGTAAAATCAGGCTTTCAATTTCCTCTTGGTACAACTTGCCAGAAAGCTGTAAGTTCCACCCTCCATGATACATGGAGGATCCTGAACTGTAGTTTAGACTAGAAAAGGATCAACAAGCCATAATGGAACAAAGTCGCATCAAAAGACTAGAAAGAGATTTACATACAACTCCTTTGTTTCCTTTATTCATCTATCAGTTGTTTGTCTACATTCCTATCATAGCATCTTTTTGTTTCAAATCTGAGTAATCATTTTATTATTTTTATTATTATCATTTATCATTTTATTATTTTTACACTAAAGTTTGATTTGTCTTTATATCCTCAAAATGAAATTGATTATTTTAGATATTGTGCTTTTACCTTACATTTTTATTGTGGTAAAAAAATAACATTAAATTTATCAACATAATCATTTTTAAATGTACAATTCAATATTGTTAAGTGTATTCACACTGTTGTGCAATGGATCTCTAGAACTTTTTCATCTTGCAAAACTGAAACTCTACACCAATTCCTCCTCTTTCCTCCCCTCCCATAGCCCTTGGCAACCACCTTCCCGCTTTATGTTTCGATGATTTTGACTACTTTAGATACTTCGCATGAGTAGAATCATACAGTATTTATCTTTTTGTGACTGGCTTATTTCACTTAGAATAATGTCCTCAAGTTTCATCCATCTTGTTGCATGTAACAGGATTTCTCTCTTTTTAAAGCCACGTAATATTCCATATTATGTATACACCATATTTTCTTTACTCATTCATCTTTCAATGGACATTTGGAAGGCAGCTATGCTCACCACTATACCACCAACGCCCGCTCGATGGACATTTGGGATGCTTCCACCTCTTGACTATAGTGTGCGATGCTGCAATGAACATGAATATGCAGATATCCCTAAGAGATAGTGCTTTGAATTCTTTTGGATATATACTGAGAAGTAGAACTGCTGGATCATATAGTAATTTATTTTTAATTCTTTGAGGAATCTCCATACTGTTTTTATAACAGCTATCCCATTTTACATGCTTGCTGGCCATTTCTATTGGAATGGAAAATTGTCTATTCAAGTTCTTTGCCCACTCTTTAATCAGGTTATTTGTTTTTTATATTGTTGACTTGTAGTAGTTCCTTATATATTCTAGATATTAAACTTTTATAAGATATTTAAATTGCAAATATTTATAGCTACAAATTCTTCCCATTGCAGTCTACAAAGGCTGTCCGGAAAGTATTCAGTTATGTAACTGTTCTCATTATATTAATAATGGCTGGATACTTTTCCTACTCAGGAGCTCCCCTAGTGTCCTTGTGGGGTACTGCATGCAGACTTTGGTAGCAGACCAAGCCATGTTGATCACCTTGGTTCTCCGTAGCCCCAACCAGGCTCCCTATTCCTGTCACTGCTTAGATTCAGGCAAGATAGAAACCAGTTCCTCAGGAAGCCCCATGAAAAGACAGGATATTGAACATGAATTTAACTTTTCTACTTATCTTGCCAGAGAGAAGTTGGGAGTTTTCTCCTGATCACACTGTACCAGGGGAAGGGTGCTGGGGAATGCGTGCCATGAATTTTCCTACTGGGCTTCCATACAGTTGGCCTTGTGCTGGCCTAGGGTGCAGGAACTTCTTACCTGGTTTTTAGGTTTTGCACAGAATTAATTGGGCATGTATTGTTGTTGTTAAGTTGATGTCTTCATGGGAGCAGGAGGGGCTGAGCTTTTCTATTCTACCATCTTGCCAATGTCACTCTTCAAAATTGGTATTTCTTAAGACTAAAATATAGTAGAAGTAGTAAAATTTTTGCTAAAATCCCTCTCAAATATATTTACTCTGAATAATTTAAGCAATATTTTTTTTGCTATGCCAGTAAACATACAAAAATAGTCACTGTTGGGTTTGAACCTTTGTGAGGTTAATATATTATGAATGTTATTTACTTTATTTGTTGTTGTATTTTTAGTTAAGGGACTTGACATTCTATAACATAAGTGTATTTTCATTAGCAATTTTTATATTGCCCTAAGTGCTACTGTTTCATTTTCTTTTTTAATCAGTATGCTATAGATAGTGTAAGTGATGACTTTGATAACACATATACCAAGCTTTGCAACTTTACAAACACCCAAAACTCTAGCAGTATGCTTTTTCTATTAACATCTCACCTGACACAACCCTTCCAAAATAAAGAGTTACTTGGCAAATTAAGATAAAAATTATAAACAACACTGGATATTCTCTTCAGAAATATAGTAATAATGAAAGATATGCAGTTTCTTATGTTGTATTGCAAACTTACTTCCTTTTTTCCTTAATATTATTAAAGAAATTTTGTAATACTTGGTTAATGAAACAAATTATACATATATATGTATATATGTGCATGTTTATATATATATAATCTGTATACATATATTATATACAAGTTTACTAATATCTCAGTCTGCCATATTTAATATGCTGTTACATCCAGAGTATTTTTCATCTCAGGTATTCTAACTCATATCTTTAAAACCTCAATTCACATCCTTTTTATTTCTTCCATGGTACTACTTAAAATTTGAGTATATAGAACATAATTATATTATCTTAATGTCCTTATCTGCTCATTCTAGCATCTGTATTAGATTATAAAAATAAAATTAGACTACTATTGATTATTTTCTTCATTATGGGTTGTATTTCCTTCACCTTTGCATACCTGCTACTATATAATTGGATGCAGACATTGTGTGAATTTTACATTGTTGGTTACTAGACTTTTGTATCCCTAGAAATCTTCTTGAGATTTACTCTGGGCTGCAGTTAAGTTGCTTTAAAATACTTTTATCCATTTAGATCTTGCTTTTATGATTTTTAGGTGGGTATGAAGTAGTCCTTAACTTAGGGCTAATTATTCTCCACTACTGAGGCAAGACTTTTCTGAGTATTCTATCCAATGCCCTGTGAATTATGATGGTTTTTTTTTTTTTTTTTGGTCTGGCTGATAGGAATTAATACTATTCTCACCCCTGTAAGAGTAACAAAACCTCTTTCCTCTAAAAGTTTTTAATGTTAAATGTTAACTATCAGATAGTTTCTTCAAATACATGTGCTGATTAGTATTTTGCTGAGTACTCAAGAGGAACCCTCCACAGATGTATAAAGTACTCTCTCTGTGCAATTCTCTCCTCTCCTCTCTTGTACTCTCTCTCCAATGAATTATAGCTGATTTCATCTTTCCAAACTCACAGATCCATCTCCTCAACTCAGAGAACCTACCAGCCTCAGTCTGGGTTTCCACTCCCTACACCATGGCCTGGAAACTTTCTACAGGCCATAAGCTAAGGCATTCATAGTGATCACACTGTTTCTCATCTTTCAGGGATCACTGTCCTTTGTCACTTGGTATCTATTAATAGTATCTTAAAACTCGTTGTTTCATACATTTTGTTTGTTTATTTTGGTTGTTTCAATTAAGAGAATAAATCCGATACCTGTTCCTCTATATTGAGTGGAAGTATTAAAAAACAATGGTTTTATATACTTCTATTAATATTTATCCATGAGATGATATGATATGAAGAGTATTCTTTCTAAATTACGTCCCTGAACAAAAGTTAGTGAACTATCTTTGAGAAATTGGCAGGTTAGAAGAGGAGAACACAGAGTTTAAAATTTTTTCTAAAACAATTTGTCTTTTTTAAAACAATTTGCTTAAATGTTTCCTTATGTCAGTACTATATGAATGCTCTCACCTCTAATTTAATATCATAAGGCATCATAACACCAATATTCATTGATAAATAGGTTTCTCTATAAGATCATTCTTGATTTAGATGCTTCCTTGATATAGAAAGATAAGTCTGACCCTAAATAAAGGGTTAACTTTACACATAAGAACAATAGGTACATATTTCAAGAGTATGAAAATAATCTTTGATTTCATAAAGTTTTAAAAAATATATTTGGCATAAAACGAAACACTTAACTCCTTAAACAAAGATTAATAATATGTTTAAAATTCAAGAGCACTCAAAAGGGGAGATTGTCTTACCTCACCCTCATCTCAACCTCAGGAATTTCAGCCATTTTCCTAGGAACTGACCATGATTTATGACAGGGAAAAGATTATCTGATTCAAGAGCACTGGACAAAAAAAGAAATCATAAAAGGTAAGAGTATGGTGAGAGATGGGGACTATGAAGAAAGGGATAATTAGAGTGTCAAAGACGGATGTGCCTCCTATACAGTTTTGTCTCTGTGAAACCCCGTGACTACAGCATTCAGAATTTCTCTTTCCTGGTACAAAAAGCTTATCCCAGTAGGGATGCATAGTATTAGAAAATATCATGCTTAGATTTGTGATGTCTTTATAGTGAACTGATTTAAGCTTAAGGGAACACAGTTACTGTACAAAACAAAGAATTCAATAGATAAGAACATTGAAAATTTTTTATATCTACCAGCATTTACGTTTTGCAACTTTAGACTGCCTCATGAAAAGTTTCCATTTTTCAGAATAATGAAGCAGAAACAATTTTGGCCTCAGGCAGGTCCAGGGAAATCAAATCCACCTACCACCCAGATCTTCAGATCCACGACACACAGCACGTTTCATGCCTTGCAACTGATGTGCCTTAAGGGAACAATTCTCCAACTCTCAGGTACAACTACTGTTATAGAAGAGTGAGGACAGTTGGGGTTAATCTCCTATGAGTAAAATTGGTTGTTACTTTTGCAAACATGGTAATGGTGCCATCTTTACGGTAGCAGGGAAAGAAATAGTGCAGTTACAGAGTTCACTTGTGTTTTAAAGAGGTTCACTTTCCATATGCTGTCTGAGTACTCCTCAGTTAACAGCTGTGGAGTCAGCCTATAAGGTGGACATATGCATGAAGTCATTTCATCTTGACATACTATTCAATATGGCAGCCACCAGCCATATTAAAATTGGAGTCAGCTGCTCATTCACTCTAGCCATATTTCAACTGCTCAATAACAGTACAGGTAGTCAGTAGTTACCATATTAAATAAAGCAGATATACAACAATTCCATTAAAGCAGAAAGTGCTGCATTAGATGCTTGCAAAGCCAAGGTTTCGTGAAAAACATTTAATAGCAAGTTGCTTTCCAAACTTTGAAATTACGTGCATTAAAATTTCAGATTGTAAAGTTTCAAAAGAGGAAAAACGTTTCTTTGCTCTTTATGGATAAAGAGTGAACTCAATTGACTGAAATAAACCACCTGGACTGCTCATAGTTAATATTTCAGTGATGTATGTTGAATACTCTTACCAAGGTGATAAATAAAAGTGAAAGATTACATGTGAGGTAACTTCCTAAGAGTATACAATAAATAATTCTCTAATACAAATTGATGTACATATTCCCACATTCATTGCAGCATTATTCACAATATCCAAGATATGGAATCAACCTAAGTGATCATCAACAAATGGAGGATTTTTTAAAATGTGGTATATATTCACAATAATATTATTTAGCCTTAAAAAGGAAGGAAATCCTGCCATTTGCAACAACATGGATGAACCTGAAAGATATCATGTTAAGTGAAATAAGTCAAGCACAGAAAGACAAATACCACATGATTTCACTTATTTGTGGATTCTAAAAAAGTTGAACTCATAGAAGAAGAAACTAAAATAGTGGTTATCAGAGGCTGCAGAGAGGATGGAAGGGGAATGTTGGTCAAAAGATACAAAATTTTAGTTGAAAGGAATAAATTCAAGAGATAATTATACAATGTGATGACTACAGTTAATAACAATGTATTGTATTCTTAAAAATCACTAAGAGAGTAGATTTTAAATGTTCTTAGGGCCAGGCATTGTGGCTCCTGCCTGTAATCCCAGTACTTTACGGGGCTGAGGCAGGAAGATAACTTGAGGTTGAGAATTCAAGACCAGCCTGGGCAACATAGCAACAACCCTGTCTTTACAAAAAAAAAAATTTTTTTATTAGCCAGACATGGTAGTGCACACCTGTAGTCCCAGCTACACGGGAGGCTGAGATGGGAGACTCACTTGAGCCTAGGAGTTAGATGACAGTGAGCTATGATTGTGCCACTGCACTCCAGCCTGGGCAAGAGTAAGACCCTGTCTCTAAAAAAAAAAAAAAAATAGTGTTCTTACCACAAAAAAAAAATGATAATTATGTGAAGTAATGCATATGTTAATTGGTTTGATTTGGCCATTCCACAACATATACATACTTTAAAACATGTTGTATGTGATAAATATATATAGTTTTTACTTGTCATATTTAAAAATAAATAAGTAAATGAGAAAAAACTAAACTAGTGCACATACCCTGGTTCAAATTTTAAAATTAAATGGCTTAGACATGAAAAATAAAAGGAAAAAAAATCTAACAAAACAAGTCCTAAAAAAATAGAATAAAAATGATCATGGTTGAGATTTAGAGAGGACTGTGGCCAAGGTGAATAAATTGGTGAAGGGAATGAGACCAAGAGCAAGAGCTTTAAATTTCAGTTCCTTTCACCCACTAGAGTAAATCGTTGAATCTTTCTAAACCTTAGTATTAACTCTTCCCTTCCAGGTTGGTTGTGAATATTATGTGAGAATAATTAATGCTAACCATCTCACCAGGTTCCTGTAACACCATGAGAGTTTGATAAACGGATCCCATTTTTAGTATAAAAATAAACCCAAGAAACTATTTTTTAAAAAAACCTTTCAAATACACTAATAATTATAAATGTATTTGATGTTACTAAGTCTTTAGTTCAAACCAAAGATTTCATATACTCAGCCTTAGACTTTAAAACATACATCATGGGTATGTTATTTGCCAGAAAGTAGTGTGGTAGAATGTTACATTTGATCCTTCTGCATTCCTATAGTATATTTGTTATATTTTTGAATGATGTCACCCCAGATCAATTTTAGCACTAAAAAAATTATATTATTGAAACCCATTATATTCATGCTCTTTTAATTGACAGAACTATCCACAGAATAGTGTGAGCCTTTTTCAGCTACAAACTCCTTGCAAAATTATTATACTCCATTGAATGTGCAGATTAAATTAAGACAGTTGAAATTTTCTGAATGGAATATCTCCATTTAAATACCATTGAATGCAGATCCACTTTCAGATTAGGTTTATTACTTATCCTACTTTATGTGGTTGTGCTTTTTCTTAACTCTTTGTTTCTTATAAGCTGTGGAACATTGTTTACGATATATGTGTTATATTCTATATCTATATAAGTATAGATATATGTGTATATGTATGGTTCTATATAGTCATATATTTAGCAATATATCAAGGACTTCAGATCTTGGGTATGTAGTTTTACAGGTACTGTCTGCACTTGTCTCATTGTCAAGAAAATTCATGTCATGAGATCTCCCTCAAAAGGGTGCATATATAAATTATAAAGCTTCCCATTCTTAAATAAATTGTACTTTTAACAAATGACTCTCTTAATTTCATTAAACACATAAAGGTAAATTTTAAGAAATTCATGTATTCTCTTGAAAATATCTCATGACATTATACATTGTCAAAATTGATTCAGTTCTCATATTGAAGAGGAATCTGTTTCCCCATCCTCTTAAATCTGGGCTGTACTCATAACTTGCTGGATAGAGAAATAGATTCAACTTCAGTATGAGAACTGAATTTGCAATGTCATATCACAAAGAGCGATATAAAAGGCCTGTCCGTAAAGTATCCAGTCATTATTAATATAATGAGAACAGTTACATAGCTGGATACTTTTTGGACAGCCCTTGTAGGCTGCAATGGGAAGAATTTGTAGCTACTAAACAATTTATCTCATGCTGAGTCTTCTTTTCATTACAACTCTTTGTTAGTTGTTTAAATAGTCTAAAACTGAAGCAAGTATTGTATTTTCAATCAAACTTTGCTGTATAAAAATCACCTCAAAACTTTGTGGCTGAAAACAACAATGATTTATTATTTCTCATATTTTGGATGGTTATCTGGGCTAGAAAATCCAAGATGGCCTCTCTCCCATATGTAATGGTTGGGTGGCAGATGTAGCACCTCAGTTCTCCTTCACGTGACTAGACTGTCTTCTTTACATGGAGGTCTCTGGGCAGTGGTCAAGGAGGATGACAGTATACTTTTGAAGTCTACTCTGGTGGTCATACCATGTCACTCCCAGTGCATTCTATTCATCACATCAAGTTACAAGTCCAGCCCAGATTTAAGAGGATGGAGAAATAGATTCTACATCAGTATGAGAAGAGCAGCAATGTCACATCACAAAGTGAGGTATATACTGGGATGGGAAGAATTTGTAGTCATTAAACAATCTATATCATGCTGAGTCTTCTTTTCATTACTTTTCTGACAAATTTGTATGACAGCACGAAAAGACATTATTTGCATCTGCATGACTTTAACAACATAAATACAAGAGGTAAATTTTACAGAAGTATGTTTGGTCTTTATCAATTTTTCCAAGGGCCTTTCTTAATCTTTTGATATGCAAATCATTATCTTTTGAGGTTTGAAATAAATTTGCATATAATTTTCCATTGTATGTATAATGTATGTATAATGTTAACAACATCTTATACTCAGCAATGAACTAACTCAGAAACGACCTAACACAGGAGTGAGGGGGTCTATGCCAGTGTTAAGCAAGAACGACAGTTGAAAGGGGTCTGATTTTATAAATTATCAATTTTTTAATAGCTGTTTTGCTATTGAGGATTTTCTGTCTCTACGAAGTCTTATAATTGAAGACCTCGAGTCATATTTAGTTAGTAAGGACCTTTCTCATCCAAATTATTTTTAATTCCTTATTTTGTATTCAACATTGCACCATTGCACTAGGTTCAAATATGAAAAAACAGAACCATTCTATGAATTTCCAACACAGGGAGTTTAACACAGAATTTTTTTAGATGGGCACTGAAAGGGCCATGGGAATGGAAGGCAAGATTATTCAAAGATTAATAACTATAGGAAAACATTGCCATCCTTGGATTAGAGAAGCAAAGGAATCAATAATGTCACCCAGAGCCCACAGCACTGTGTTCCTGAGATCCACAGGTTGATCTGAGCTGCTTAGAGCACTGACCCCACCACCCCAACCCAGTGAGTCCATGGTAACTGAAGCCTCCAGCATTGCTGGAATCCCCTGTGCTCCTCCTACCAGGAAGTCCAAGAAAGGAGCAGCTTCTCCCCTTTCTACCTCCTATTAGCCAGACCTAACAGGAACTACAGATTACAGGATTCTGGGAAATGTAGTTTACAGGTTCCCAGACTCCTACAACACAGGGTGGAACACAGAGGCAAAAAAGGGCTCAGACTAGATTGGCTAATGATCAACACAGTGAATAAGACAGAGTACCTGCCTTCCTGGGGGTCACAAGGCAACAGCAGGTGTGTATGTAAGCAACTCGCAAGCAAGCGTTATTGTAATGAGTACAGTGGTAAGGCAAAAAGGAGGTGGATTCAGAGTGATTCTGAGAAGGATGTATAATCAATTGGGAGATCAGAGGACGTAAAAGGTAAACTGCAATTGAAATGTTAGGCAGGAGTCTGATAAGTCACTGTCTGGGCAGGAGAAGGGATTTCCAGGGAGAGGAAATGAGCTTGTTTTATTTACAGGCAAGTCTAAAATGTAAATTTCAAAAACTGATGTTTCTTGGACTGGATAGCCTTCAAAGGGCTTACTATTTATTAACAAAATAATAAGAAATTTTTGTCAAGAAATTGAAGTTCGATTTAATTTGGGTTTTCCTGAAAAGTGGCATCTATTTTCAAATATCAACAAAGCATTTTTAAACCTTTCCCTGTTTAAAAATAGGCAAGAGCTAAGCATGTTTCCAATTTTATCCCTGTATACTTTAAATGGCCACTCATTTACTTCCCTGCCCTCTCTAACTTTTAAAAGAAAGTTTACTTGAAGCATCAGGAGCATTGGCTCAATGGAGCAGCTGCTAAATTCCACCGAGATTGCACTTTGTAGCAGCATAATAAATTTGTGGTAGAGCTATCTCCCCTGTGAGGAAAACACTAGAATATTTGGCATTCACTTTCTCTTTCTCAAATTGCTTCTAAAAGCATTATTCTGTCCAGAATGACGGAAATCCCTCAGGTCATTGGATCAGGGCTGGAATCCGCCATGGGATTTAGATACCAGGAGAAGTGACCTTGCATCCAGGCTTGGCTGTGAACACTGTAACCTTGGGAACTCTATCTGTGAAATAAGAAGATTTGAATAGATGATCTCGAATGCTCCTTTCAGGTCTGATAAAGGTAAAAATGATATGAAAAAGCTTTAAAAGAAGTTTGAGTCAAAGTGCATGGGAGAATGCATATAAAATTTGCTCTCAGTTTATTCTAAATATGTAAAAATACTTCTCTGCATTTTGGTATATCTGTTTTCTTATTATTTTCAAATGGAAGCTATAAAAATGTTAGAGGAGACATACTATTATTATTATAGAAATTAGACTTCTGGGACTTAGAGAACTGTGTTACTAAACAGTTGCCAGGAATGAACACCTTCTATAATTTTAGATCCTGTGTGCAAAGTGATCTTAAAGAACTACTCTTTTCTGTTCTGCAGTTCTTTGTGGCACATTGTTATGGTGAATAGATACTGGATTTAAATCTCACTGACTAACTTCAGTCTCAGCACCTTTGTGTTTGTATGACATATAAATTGCCACATAAATTCACTTCTGATCTTTAGTTTCTTTTTTTATCAGATACATAAAATGGAATTAGTCACAATCTTTGGTTCACAATTCCCCATCAACAAAAATTTATGCATAACTGTCTTTAATTTTATTTTTAGTCTGTTTATTAATTTTGAAAAAAGTAATGAATATAAAATTGTGAGTATAAGGAATACCTATATTCCTTTTTCTTTCTTTCTTTCTTTCTTCTTCTTTTTTTTTTTTTTTTTTTTTTTTTTTTTTTTTTTTTTTTTTTTTTTTGCTTGTTTTTGAAGTTATAAAGCAAGCCCTACTGAATGTAGTCTGGCTTTTTTTTTTTTTACTCACCAGGATGTTAACTAAGAATAATCTATTTGTCCTGTAGCCATTGGTAATGCAGTTCATTCATTTTCATTGCCTTATATTGTGTAAATGTACTATAATTTGTTTAAAATAAATTAGGTCATCTGGACTTTTATAATTACAAACATTGCTATTATGAATTGTCTTCTTTTTTACTTATTTTATTTTTAGTTGACATAATAATTGTACATATTTATGAGGTACATAGTGATGTTTCCATACATACAATGTATAGAGATCAGATCAATGTAATTAGCATATACATCATCTCAAACATTTATCATTTCTTTGTGTTGGGACCATTCAATATCTTCCTTCTAGCTATTTGAAACTATATAATATATTATTGTTAACTATAGTCATCCTACAATGGTATAGAACACTAGAACTTATTCCTCCTTTCTAGCTGTATTTGTATCCTTTAATACATTTCTCCCTAACCTCCCCTTCCCCCTCTCCTTCCCAACATCTAATATCTTCTATTCTACTTTTTACTTCTTGTGATCAACAATTTTTAGCTTCCACATATGAGTGAGAACATGCAGTGTTTAACTTTCTGTTCCTGGCTTATTTCATTTAACATAATGTCCTCCAGTTTCATACATGTTGCCATGAATGACAAGATTTCATTCATTTTTATGGTTGAATAGTATTGCATTGTATGAGTGTGTGTGTGTGTGTGTATGCGCCACATTTTCTTTGTCCATTCATCTGTTGTTAGACACTGTCTTAGTCTGTTTGTGTTTCTATATAGGAACACCTGAGGCTAGATAGTTTATAAAGAAAAGAAGTGTATTTGTCTCACAATTCTTCAGGCTATACAAGAAGCCTGGTGCCAGCATCTGCTTCCAATGAGGGCTTCAAGCTGCTTCCACTCATGGTAGAAAGCCAAGGGGAGATCACATGGCAAGAGAGGAAGCAAGGGTGGGGGAGATGACAGGCTCTTTTCAACAACCAGCTATTGTGGGAACTAATAGAGTGAGAACTCACTCTATTGGTGAGAACAGCACCAAGCCGTTTATGAGAGATTCACCCTCATGACCCAAACACGTCCCATACCTCCAACATTGGGGATCAAATTTCAACATGAGGTTTGAGGGGACACACATCCAAACTATAGCAGACACCTAGATTGACTCCCTATCTTGGCTATTGTGAATAATGCTGCAATAAACATGTGGATGCCCATGTCCCTTTGGTATAACTCATTTCCTTTCCTCTGGATAAATGCCCAATAGTGAGATTGCTGAATCATATGGAGTTCTGATATAGTTTTTGAGGAACCTCCATACTGTTCTCTGTGGTTTTGTACAAGTTTATGTTACCAACAGTGCACAAGAGTTCCCTGTTGTTCGCATTCTCACCAGGATTTGATATTTTTTGTCTTCTTGATAACTGTCATCCTAACTGGAATGAGATGATACTTCATTGTGGTTTTGATTTGTATTTCCCTGATGATTAGTGATGCTGAGCATTTCTTCATATTTTTTTTTTTTTGTCTTTTGTATGTCTTCTTTTGAGAAATGTCTGTTCAGATCATTTGCCCATTTTTTAATTATACTGTTTGTTTGCTGTTGAGATGTTTGAGTTCCTTGTATATTCTGGCTATTAATCCCCTGTCAGATGAATAGTTTGCAAATATTTTCTCCCATTCTGTAGATTGTCTTTTCACTGTGTCAATGGTTTCTTTTGCTGTGCAGAAGCTTTTTAGTTTGATATAATCCCATTTATTTTTGCTTTTGTTGCCTGTGCTTTTGAGGTCTCATTCATAAAATATGTCTCTCGGTATACGATGTAATGTTTCTACTAGATATATAACTAGAGATGGAATTGCTGGGTATATAAATGTTTGAATTTGTTAATAAAACTAGTTTTTAACATGGTTATGCCCATTTAAATTGCTGCCATTATTGAATACTAAATTCTACTGTTCCACAGCCTCTCAAAAACTGTATTTTCCCTCTTCTTACTTTCTGTCAGTTGAATTAGCACAACATAGTAAGTCATTCTGCATGTTTCTGTTCACTAATGGTTTTAAGCTTTTCTTCAAATGTTTACTTCTTATATTAATACATGCTTCCTTCTTGGGGAAATGCCAGTTCATATTTTTATCTATAATTTTATTGGACCCATCTCTGGACTTTCTATGTTATTCTATTGGTCAATTTATATACCTCTACACTAGCAGCACACTATATTAAATATCATGTATTTTAAAATCTTGATCTCCAAATAGGACAAGTTTCCCATCATTATCCATCCTCTTGTTCAGACATGCCTTGTCTTTTAGGACCATTAAATTTCCATATAAACTTTAGAATAAGTTTCTCAAATTTCATGGAAAACTCTGCCAATTTTTATTGATGAAGTCTCAGGTCTATAAACCAATTTAGGGAGAACAGTTGTCCTTAGAAAATAAGTGTTTCCATCATGAGCATGGGGTATATCTCCATTCATTAAAATTTTGTTTAATGTATCTTAGCAAAGTTTTAAAAATTTTCATGCACAGGGCTTGCAAACATTTGTTAGATTTATTTCTAGAACCATTATGATTTTAGTTGTAAATGATATGTTTAAAACATACATATACATATGTGTGTTGTGTACCTTCTAACTGTTTGTTGATGGTATGTAGAAAAACTACTTTTGTATATTGATCCTATATCCAACCTCATTGTTGAGCTCCTTATGCAAGCCATTATTTCTCCATGTATAAAATGCCTATTGCACATGGTTGTTATGGAGATGGAAATAAGGAAAAATTTCTGACAACACACAACATTTTACAGGCATATGCTAAATATTATTTCCCATTCGCTTATTTTGTTATGAAGACAGTAAATTAAAGAGAGGGATACATAGAGGAAGAAGGTAATATATAATGAACTCTAATGTTATTTTGGTTTACCAATACTTTGATTTTTTATTATATTTTTGTGTATTTGGTTGCATGATTGTACTACATTCGGTTAGCAAAATGCCAAGTAGATAATTGTGTGGCATTTATTTTAAAGCTCAGGGAAACAGAGGACATATTCAACAACCACGGTCACAATGTAATGGCTTCATCATTGTTAATATGTTACATATAAAAATAAAACATAATTAGATTGTTTAGGTTCATTTCTTTTTAGAGAATAAAAGAGATATTATTTTATATTTTTGACTATGCTTCCTTTATATATAGTAAAAACTAAATTTCCTGATATATATTGGGCCCATATGATTTCTTTCTTTTCTTCCTTTCTTCCTTCCCTCCTTATCCCTTCCTCTCTCCCTTCTGTTTTTCCTTTTTTTTTCTTTTCTTATTTTCTCTCTCCTTTCCTCCCCCTTCTCCCCTTCCTTTCATCCTATCATCTGTGACAAATTTAAGACACTTTGAGTCCTGAATTAAACTTGAAGGATATGTATGGATGGTTTTAGACACTAACTTGGAGCATTAACCAGTCATTCACCTTGACTCTAGGGGTTAGAATAGCAATTTATGATAATGTCACCTTGGATGAGTACATTCACTTTTCACTATTTCATTTGTATAAATGTAATATATTCAAACTTTTAATATCAGTTTGTAATAGAGATATTGCACACCCTAATATCAAAGAAAGAGATTGAGATTTTAAATGTTGTTCATACTATTAAAATCCAATGTCCTTAAATACTGATTATGATCCATGGTATTGTCTATAAGTCAAACATTTGTGAAGCTTTCTTAATATATATGCTTAATACTCTCTAAGCTGTGGAAGAACACCTATAATAAAGTACATAAATGACCTCTCATTAGGATAGCTGTGCTTCAATAAACTTACAATGACTTCTTCTTTTGAAATTGTTGATACATATGTATGAAAGGTAAATCTCCACATCAGACTATCTAAAGATTTTTGCTTACTTCATCTTTTATAAATTTATAAATGGTCAAATGAGGTAAGATAAAGGTGAACGAGTGAAAAATCCAACTTCCTAAATTTATTTTTCACGTACTGACTGTTTGCTATCATCATACATTTTCAATCCCTGTCCCTCAATAAGAGCTATTTCTGGGAGAAAAATAAACACAATTCTTGGTAAATAAAACCCCACACAAAAAATTAAAAAATATTGTTTACAGTAGCGAAATGCTGTCAGAATACATTTGACGAGAATAACTATACTATTTGAAAAACAAATGTGAATATGTAAAACCATCATTACATCCAAATGTTGTCTTTCCTTCTACTCCTAAATAAATTTTCATCCCAACCATCAGAGTTAATAATTTTAAAAATCTATGTCCATGTAAAATGGACAACTCTTTCCTATGTATAAGCATCTATTTTGAAAAGTCTAATATTTGGTTCTTGTACCATATACAACTTTTAAAATTCCCTTTTCTCCCTTCATTTGCCTTCTCTTGGATTAGTAAAATGTAAAGTAAATAATCACATTGCATATATTCAGGCAAAGCACAGAACATATTCAAGAATGAAAGTCTAAAATATATCTATGTAACAAAATTGCATTTGTCCCCCCTAAATATATTGAAATTAAAAGAATTTTTTAAAAATTTAAAAAGAGAATGAAAGTTATGACAATGGCTTCATCATTTTAAAAGATATTTTATATTTAAAAAAACTATGATGAATTATGCAGTGCTTCATCCAGGAACTATGAGTAAAATGTATGGCTGACTTAGAAAGTACTATTAGTTACAGACAATGACCTAATGATCAGAATTTTCAAATGGAATGGAAGAAGACACCGCTTGTCACCATAAATAAAACACATCAAGATTTAGATTCCCATAAAGCCAGAATTAAAGTATTTATTTTATTCCCTACAAAACAACAAAAATAGAGCGCTTAGTGTCCCTCTCCCATCTCCCCAAGGGAGAAGTTTTTGTGTGACTAACTACCTAATAGACACTTTGATTTAGATAAACTCTATTCTGAAAGAAAAGAGCCTGAGAAAAGCCCATGTTGCTTTTCATGTAATTATCTTTCCATATTAGTTCAATAAATATTTGTCATTTCAAGCTTTATTAATCAAGATTATTAATCCTCAAAGGTAATTCCAATATAAGTACGAGTCTCTGACATATAATTGGATAGCCTGTGGATCACCTCAGAGGTTGGATTTTCTTGTTATTAGATATATCTAACAGGTACTCATTTATTTTCTGGGAGTTTATAGAGATGTTTGTAGACCTAATCTCCATTAGACTAAACAATCCTTAAAACCTCATTCAAATCCAAGGTTCTATGAGATGAACAAACGTTTATCTTTATGAGAATATATGTTCTTGATTACTTTTGAAGAAAATGATGAAATATGATCTTAAAGGAAATAACATTAGTTTCTCTGGGGTAAAAGTTAAAATGAAGTTAATTTATTTTACATTGCTCCTAGTTTTATCTGATCTGACTTTAATTTAAAATTAATTCAGTCTATTTGGATAGGTGGTGCTCAATTAAATAGAAACAATTACCCAAGTCATATGTAAATGCAAGATTTGCCAAAACCCCAATCTATGATTCTCTTTCAAGATGCCTGACATTGTTGAATAGTGTTTACTAACAAGAGTTCTGGCCCACACAAAGGCCACTTCCAAAAGTGTTGCCTGACGTCACAAGCAACAATTTAAAGCATTATTAGTCTCTTCACATCCAATGTTCTCACTATTAAGTTTCAAGAAAATAATATTGCAACATAACAATTCAGGGATGTTAATTAATTCAAGGATACTCAATTTCTTCAAAAAAAGTAGAAATTAATAAATTGTTTGTAGCTGGAATCTTGTAAATAATTTTATATTAATAAAGCTACTTATTAGCTTTATTATTATACTCATTTAAAAAATGAAATTTCATTAAAAAGTTGACAATGAACAACAGCAGTCTCCCAGTTCACCCATCGCCTGTGTTTACTAATTGTGTGACCACAGTCAAGCCAATTTGATATATTTCTGTTCCACTTTCTTCATCTCTAAAATAGAGATAACTCTACCTCTTAGGGTTGTTGTGAAAATCAAATAAACAGATCTGTGTAAAATAATGTGCACAACACCTGGAACATGGTAAGTGCAAAATAAATGTTAGCTGTTCTTTTTATTACCTTACCTCTTCTGTTCTGAATCTCATGGCTGCCTCTCTCAACCTTTTCCCTGGCATTTATCATTGTGTCTTTTTAATTTACATTATTTATTTGCTTCTGATTCTGATAGATGTTTACTTTGTGCATCCACACCTTTTCCCAATGTCTTTCAAACTACCCATATAAAGTTACTATTTCATAGTTTTCGTTAAATCAAGAATCATCAGTGTTTACATTTTCTTTATCTTAATTAGGAATTCCAAAGACAAGTAATAGTAAAGCCAACAGTGATAAACAAGCCGAGGCTCTATTTTTATCTAACAAGAATTTGGGAAGTGGATGCTTGCTGTTCTCCGCTGTTGTCTTCAGTATTTTGCCTTTTATCCTTACAATTGTCAAATCATATCTCCTGATGGCTGACTCAGCTCCAAGCAACAGGACCACCTTCAAAAGCACAAAACAAGGACTGGCCAGGGTGGCAAAATCCTTTCATCTCCCCTGGACTGTTCCTAATAATAGGAAGAAAAATAACTTTCTAAGAAGCTACCCGATACAATTTCTCCTGCATCTCATTGACCAACACTGAATCCTACGGCTTCTCCTAACTCCAAGGCAGGCTGTGGAAGTGAGGATATTACACAAAAAAATGGTATTACCTTAATTGGCTTAGACCAGAGAGTCTCAAATTTTCTCAGTTCACAGCTCCATTGGTGTTTATGTGATTATTTTCACTATGCCCTAGGCAAAAGAAATACCAAACGATCCCATTTTATAAGCAGTTGGGACCAAAGAATGTAATATATATTCATATCCTTAACAACTTAGTAGCCATTTGAGTAAATACTATACATACATTCTAGGAAAAAAAAATCATTTAAATAACTACAATTACTTATTAAAGGGAAGTGTGTGCTTGCTGGGCATTGCACAACTTCTCAAATTTTAAAATCAGATTAGACACCAACACCTTCATTTCCTATTCCACATTGATTTCCATGGAGCACTTTTTTTTTTTAAATCACATCAATCACTGAAAATCCTGCTTCATAAAGATAAGTCATTTTGTAAAGGAAGGTAGATGGAACTGAGGGTAAATCCAGGAACTGCCTTGAGCTAACTCCAGAGAGTAACCCTCCCATCACCTGCAGGATCATCTGTATGTATGGAACAGAGGAGGATTTCCTCTGCTACAAGCACTCTATCAACAGAATTTCAGCCACTTTTTCTCTTTTCAGCTCAGGACTTGACCCCCACACCAAGGAGTACTGGGGATCCCTAAGTGCTGAGATTCTCTGGGTTCTTCTGGGTGATTTGATTACTCACCCATATAAGGTTCTGGGTTCACTTACTCTGCTTTCTAAATTAGTCACCATTCCTCTGTTGCCTTCTGATTCCCAATAAAGCTGTCGATATCTTTAATCAATGGTAGACTTTCAGAACTCTTCTTTTTCCATGTGAATTGATGCTTTTTAAAATTTCACTCCTATTATTGTGGCGGAGCTTGAAAAAGGAGATAAAAGGTGATGGATGCAACATTTTCAACTGGAAATTCAGGTGAATTCTGAAAATGACTCAATCTTGGCAAGGTGAGGGATAATGCAGAGAATTCCTGGTACTAGCCATATGAAGGATGCGCTATTCTTAGATGATATACGGTTATCCATTGTCTATGACAAAGATTGGGAGATTGTTTATTTTGGACCTCACAAAACTTTTTTGCTGCCCAGATACCTACTATTTCCAGATGTTCTAATGTTTACCTGAGTACCACACCAAGGCTGCCCTAATCAATGCAGGGATATACCCTAACACCACCACCTTCTATTCCGATTACCCATTCTTTTTTAAAAAATAATTAATTATTTAATTTATTTATTTATTTTATTTCAGAATATTATGGGAGTACAAACATTCTGGTTAAATAAATTGCTTTTGTACCATTTGAGTCAAAGTTATCCCCTAGATAGTGTGCATTGTACCTGTTAGGTATGAATTTATCCATTCCTTCCTCCCCACTCCCACCTACTTGATTTCCGATGAAGGTTATTTCCATATGTGTACATAAGTGTTGATCGATTAGTTCCAATTTAATGGTGAGTACATGTGGTGTTTGTGTTTCCATTCTTGTGATACTTCACTTAGAAGAACTGGCTCCAGTTCCACTCAGATTAATACCATTTCACTATTTTGTATGGCTAAGTTGAACTCCACGGTATACATATACCACATTTTATTAATCCACTCATGTATTGATGGGCACTTGGGTTGTTTCCACATCTTTGCAATTGTGAATTATGCTGCTATAAACATTTGAGTGCAGATGTCTTTTTTATAGAATGTCTTTTTTTCCTTTGGGTAAATACCCAGTAGTGGGATTGCTGGATCAAATGGTAGGTATATTTTTAGTTCTTTGAGGTATCTCTGTACTACTTTCCACAGAGGTTGTACTAGTTTGCAGTCCCACCAGCAGTGTATGAGTGTTCCTGTCTCTCCTCATCCATGCCAACATGTGTTATTTTGGGAACTTTTTGGTAAAAGCCATTCTCTCTGGAGTTAAGTGATATCACATTGTGGTTTTGATTTGCATTTCCCTGATGATTAGAGATGTTGAGCATTTTTTCATATGTTTGTTGGCCATTAGCCATTCATTTTTTCACAGTGACTTAGTCTCTATATGGGTGTGGAATGCAAACAAGTTTTACTCCAGGTATTAATTCCAGGTGATTAGCCGTGGTCAGTAGTTTTGCATTTGAGTTTTATCAACCTCCAATTCCATAATTTTCTGCATTATAAAAAAGTCCTTTTAAAATACCTTTACACTTCTGTATCCACTTTGTCTATTTCTAGATAACATTTTTGAAGACAAAGATATTTTCTTATTCCTATTAAAGAATAAGGTATGATATGTTATTCTGGGGAAGACATATTTCCAGATTTAGTTACAGATTAAACATTATCAAATTCAAAAAGTTCCTACATTAGTTCCTCTACTCAGGTTCCATAAAAGACTATGAAATAATTGTTCCTTTGAAAGTTTTGATGCCAGAAATCTTCATATTTGTAAGCATGTAACCAGGTTTCACTATTGAACCTAGATTCAATACTCGGTAGATAAAACATCTTTTTCAGATGAAATCTGAAGGAACAATCCGTTGTTTCTCTTTATACAGGATCTGAGTTAAGTTCAGATTTTATAAACAAAGAAAATGCCTTAAATATATCTGTTTGATTGTATTCGATAGGAAGTTATGCTTCTTCCAGTATGAACATATATTACGTAGACTAACATTTGCAATTGGTCATCAGCACATTTGAAAAATTAACTTTCCAATCTTTTAGCAGCTTCAAAAGACTTGAATTATTAGTATTTAAAATGAGAAGTTGTTTTCAGATATGTAAAGGCAGGAGAAAAGATGGATGAATTTCATTTTTATTGGATAAATCAGTCATTGGATCCTAATCTTAAAGTTTCTTTTCAAATTATATGTGTTCTCTGGAGATGGAAGTTCATTTAAAAAAAAAGGGATTCTGAATTGGGTAGCTTTGAGAAAGTTACATATAAGTTTTTTCTAAAAAAAGTGCGTGTATGCACACACATGCGCACACACACGCACACGTTGTTTTGCAAAATTTCCCAGTAAGAGTAGGACTACCATATGTGAAAAATCCTTTGGTACTTTATTGAGGTGCCCCAGAATTCTGTATTTTTTTTTGGTTTCTTAATATGCATATTAACATTCATTATTTTACTACGATGTATGTAGCACTTTCCATACTGATTCACCTCCTGCTGGAGGTTGTAAATTTTTGGAGCATAAACCATGATTTCCCTTAGTAAATAAAACTGCAACATCTGAATGTTACTAAAACTATAGTAAATCCTTAAGATATATATGCAAAATATTTTTCAAAATAAGAAGTCTGGATTGCAAGCAGAGAAACTGATGCTGGTAACCATAAGCAATAAGGAAATATACTAGAAAGATAATGCCAAATCCACAGGACTCTCAAGAACTTGGGTTAGAAAATACACAGAGTCCAAAGCATCCCTGAAGAGCCAAGAACTAGGACCTAGGTGTTCCCTTGCCTTTGCTCACTGGCACCAGGCCTGACAGCTGAACAAGCAACCATACAAATATCAGATGCACGCCCTCATGCTGGTTCCCATAGAGTCAAGGAGGGAAATGTGGCCCCTCTGGCTGCCATATTGGTAGGCAGCCCTCTGCTTCTCATCAGTCGACTCACAGGGAAAAGCCTCAAAACCAGGGTAGGGGTAAATTTTGAGTAGGCAAAAAGTTACAAATTTGACTGCCTATTAACCTTACATATGCCTTATACCACATGACATTTCTAAAAAAGACTACTCCTCTTAATGTAATGGAATATATGTCTTACAAACAAAATTGTGCATATCAGTTCTCCAAGGAAGGCAAGGGTCCATCAGTATAGAATCACTGGATCATGTTTATTTATACTGTAGAAACATTATATTCTATCTCCTTTTCTGTTATTAGAATGCTACTAAAGTGTACAAATTAATTAAATTGCCCATAAAGGAAGATATCATATGTCTTAGGTTTTCTCCTTATTCTATAACTCTTCATAGAAACCTAGATTTCTTAGTTTTTTGTGGTTAAACTTTCTCAATTTTTTAAACGGTGGGAAGTGCCATCTTTCATTAAATAGTTTTTGCTAAATATGTCATTATGATAAAATACCCATTTAGTTACTTTTTGCAAATGAGAAAATGAGTGCTTTCAATTTTCTTTACAATGCTTTTTGAATAGTTGGGACTCCACAGCAAAAGTAAACATAGTTCTTTATCAGTTTAGTTCTAAAAGAGTAGTTCATAAAGTAACACTTAATAAATAGGCAATGTGTTCTTGCATTATTTTAAATTCTGATCAACTTTAATGGGACCAAACTAATTTCTGGAAGAATGGGCTCCATTTTCTTATTCTTTATTATACTTCCAGTGTGGTACCATTCTTTGAAATCATGAATTTATAGCCCCTCAACATTTAAAAAGTGATGAGTTAGACTGGAATGCAGAGAGAGAGAGAGAGAGAGAGAGAGAGAGAGAGAGAGAGAACTTTTATGAATTATCCAAAAATTCCCTGCCTAAAACATGCCCAAATTCATGCCATCATAATTACAGTTTTTTAGGACATAAATAATCTTTCCAGACAATTATTTAAATAGAAAGAAAATCGGCATTTTAAAATAAATATTGTGTTAAAGAAACCTCATTTTAAAGAGCACAACAGTAGGTTACATGGGAATTTTATAAAAATGAAACATGAAAATTGTTTAATAATAATTTATCTCACTAAAAGTCTTCAGGTTTATCTAAAGTCTATTTAAAATTTGTTGTGATGAGTAGAATTTAATTAGGTAGCTACAATTATACAAATTTAAATAAATTTGAGTGTTTTTCCAATTCTTTTTTGTAGTGTATATTTCAGCAGACTTATGAATATTTCAGCAGAACAAGAATAGCAGCAGGTCCTACCTCATAGAATTATTATGAGGAATGAATGAGATAACGCACATAAAGATATTAACCTGAACAATTTTAATAATAACAGTAATAATAATTCTCTAATTCCTCTTACTGCGTTTAGGAACAAACATACTTTACTTTAAGATTTTTAACCTAAAAATCTTGACATACATTGTGACTACAATTAAATACAATGACATCTAGTATGGGAGATTTTAGATTTTAATAAAGCATGTTCAAAAATCTCTGCTAATGCAGGACCACAAAAGTATTCCTAAAGTTTTGCCAAATTGAGTAATATGTTTCTTGTTTGTATCATAGCAATCAGAACAAGTACTTTATGAGTTTGAACATATGGGAAAAATTTAGTAAATGAACTTTTTATCTTAAAAGTTAATAGATTCTCCACATGTAGCAATGCATTAGTGAAGCTATTATCTGGGAAAGATTAAAAAATAAAGACACAAATAAATGGAACTTCTGCAAGAAAGAGAAAGGAAGAAAAAAAGAGAGAGAGAAGGAGAGGGAAAGGACGATGTTTTATCAGAAAATATGCATAGTGACATTCGGGAGTGGGTGGGTAAGATGAGAAAAAGCCACTCAAGTAGCCTTTTATATGACCTCATCATTGTTGGTTTAGTCCAGCTGTTGCCAGCTTTCAAGTAGTACATCAGAATCACCTTGTTAAAACACAGATTTCTGGGTTCTGATTTGTAGTTGAATGGGGTTCCAAAATCTTTATTTTTAATAAGTTCCCAGGTGATGTTGATACTAGTGGTCTGGGGAATCCCATTTTGAGAACCACTGGTCTAGTTCCTATTAGATTGAGGGACTATTGCTTCATTCTCCAGCTTGCTAAGGGAATCTAAAACAGCATGTTGATGAATAATATATATGAGTGATACAATTCATGTTTTCTCAGATTTTATCAGTCATTATTAAGAATAAGCTATTAAAGTTTCATATTTACACATATATACAATTCTCCCATATCCTGAGAGTTGCACATAATATAAAGCTATCTAATAAGAATATTTAAAAACAAATTAAATGCAATAAGCATTTGTGGCCATGATCAATAAATAATAATAGAGAACATCAATTAAATTGATATAATTATTAAAACAACAATGAAGCAGCATTTTCCCCATTTCAGAAATGGTTTCTGAAAATGTTTTATAATATCCTTCACCTGCTGGTGGAAGTCTAAGGCGATGCCACCTAGAAAGGGTGATTCTTGGGTTTACCCAGGTGGTGAGATTTGGAGTCATTATGCATACTTATTATGGTTTCTTACATTAAAATAAGACTATAAAATGTTTTATAAGTCATGAAAAATACATTATTATGTTTTAAAAACCAGTCTTACTTTAGTAGAAATTATGAATATGAGTAAAATATATTTAATAATAAGCTTACTAGTCTTTTATGAATTCAAAAACATTCTCTATTCTATAGTCAAATTTGGTCACTTTGCAAACAATGTATTTAATAAAGTAATGGTGGGCTATCGGAAAGTGGCACAGAAAGAGAAAAGGTACCCACAAACAGGCAGTAAGACAACAACACAAAGAGAGGGACTTTAGCTCTGGAGCACAGGAATCATGATGCTGTCCACTTGGGTTGTGTGACTCATATGTCATCACTAGACACCTTCTCCCTACAGAAATATCCATTAGCTGATTAACTGTTCCCCACACGTCTGCAACTGCTCTGACCATACAAGTTAATAGCATTACTTCTAGGGTAGCTGATGTTGCTATATTCTCATATTCTTAAGGAACTATATACCAAGAAAGCACAGCCCAAATAAAGCACATATATTACTTAACAGGATACACCAAATGAAAGTCCCTACCAGATTTGTAGCCATTCTCTTTATTTCCTTGAACAAATATCCTTTATTCACAGGAGAAACTCTCCTAAAGAAACATGAAATAATCTCTCCTAGGTGTCAGCAGCGATTATACGAATATGTATGTATGTATCAAAGCATACCTGGAAGTAAAAGAAAAGAAAACCATGACAAATATGAATATCAAAACCTCTAATGCTATATTTCCTAAAATATATCAAATGAATTGGTATTTTCTGAGAGTTAATTTTCTTGATATTTAAATCAAATAAAAATATTAGGTGAACTAATCATGTTACACACTAAAGAGGCTAAATGAGGCTGGGAAACATAAAGAAATTAATCCATATTCAAGACTAAGTTAACCTGTTTTATAAGCCTCTGGGAACCACTTAACAGAAATTGCATAATCTTGCATAATAGTCAATTGACTGAATACTCTAGAAGTTTGCTGATTTAGCATTTAATCCTCACAGAGCAATTATTGGGGAAAGACATTCTGTCAGATAATAGAATTAACATTGCTACAGTATCTAGATTTTAAAAATCTGGTGAGACGATGAATTTACTGTAGATGAAATACACACACACACATATATGCGCGCACACACATCCCATATCCTCCAGTGGTGTAATAAAGCATCATTCTTTAACCATACTAACATATTTCTTTTCATGATTCCAGTTGACCCCACTATGCAGTTTGATATTCACTAATGGAGGAAATGTCTGTCTATTTCTTACTCATCAACCTGAAGTTTGTACAGATTGTTTTTATATTTCTCTGTTTTCTAATGTCACAAAACAGTTATTCTTTAGTAAAACCTAGATAGATACGTGAGAGATACCCCTCCCCAACCCTGGTAGGTGACATAAGTTGATGATTTTTCCATTTTTATTTCAGTGATAGAAACCATCAACTTATAAGACTTACAAAATTAGAATATAAGGAATCAGAATTTCCCTTCTTTAGAAACTGGCTTTTCTTGCTTTACACTTCAGTGACTTCAGCACTGGTCTAGCCTTCCTTCCACACTGACTCTTGAGTCATCTTTCTGAACCTAGATAGATCAAAATTTGCAGCTGCTCAGAAACGACAGATGATCCCCCCTTGGTTGCAAAATGAAATTCACACTCCTTACCAAGGACACAGCTTGACCAGAACTTTTCCGTGTAGCCTCCATTATCACCGTGTAATTCCACATATCCTTTTTAATGCCTCCTCATTCCTGCAAATCCGGGTGCAATCTATTGTCTGAACTTCTCTTGCCCTCACCAAATATCTACCTCCCCCATCATCAAGCCTGAGGTCATCTCTTGACAGCTCTGCTCTATGTCTCTGATGACCTTGACTTGTGCTGGCCTAGAGCTCCAGGATTCTGGATCTGCCTGAGGTCAACATGGTGCCATTGCTTTCCAACCTGTCCCCAGTTCCTCAGTTCACCCCTGGGAGAAAGGCTGAGTGTGACAAACAGACTTTATTGATGATTGAGAGACACCTAGGAGAAATTACAATATAGCAAATGAAACTTAAAACTCTATCCTAATGTGACTGGTTACAGAGTTCAGGAGGGAAAAAAAAGACCATGCCTTTCCTAGGATGTTCCTCAGAGATGGACCCCATTGCTAATTCTAATTAGCTGTCTCTACATTATTTATTAGTCCCATACCCCTTGATGAAAACCATGGTTTTGAAGCCACAGAGTCAACACCTTTATCCCTCTTTAGAAAAATTCAACTTCTCCTGTCAGGGGTTAATGTAATCCCAGTATCTTTCCCCATCTCCATCCCCAACCAGGACAGCCTGGTGGACACAATAGTCCAGTAGCATCATGTTTTCAAAGTCTGAGATATTATTTCAAAAATTGCACCACAGTTGGACTTGGGCAGAACCATGCAGGGTTTGTCTTGGTTCTCCAATTCCCTCAGGATGGTTCAGAACAGGCTCTAACACAAACTACATCATTATCTTTCAGTTCTTTTTTACATCAGAGGGGAAGACATGACTTTTTGTTACCCCTGGCTTCTTACAGATTCATGTGGACAGGATGCATGCACGCGCGCACACACACACACACACACACAGAGGTATATTTACCTACATTCATTCATTCATTTTGAGACCTCCTATGTTTCAGCCACTGTGATCAGAGATGTGTTTACAACAGCAAGTGAAGCAGACTTGGAGTTTACAGTCACATGAGAGACACAAGTTATGTCAAACACAAATCTTTAACTAGTCAGTGTGATAAGCACAGCAAAAGAAAATGGGAAAGCACGCTGAAATTGTCCACTCAGGGACCTGACCCAGTCTCGAGGTCAGAAAAGTTGTTACCGAAGAAGCGACTCTGAATTTCTATCTGAAGCATAATTATTGATTAGGTGAAAGAGGAAACCTTGTGACCAGAGGAAGTATCTCTTAAGACTTAGAATTGCTCCCAAGTGTACCAGGAAGCATAAGTGACTCAAGCCAAATCCATCACTTCTACAAAACATAATTCCAATAATATACTCCTATGATGGTGCATCAATAAAATTATATTCATACATGAAGGGATGTATTTTTTAAGTCCCGATGTGGTTAGATTTGAAAGTAAAAATATACATTTATCTTATAGCTGAAAAGCTCTCTCTTTTGACATTTTAACGTCAGCCAGTGCCAAAGTTATCTTTGGAACCATTTTCCTTTGATCACACAAGCCTCAATGGCACTTTATCTTCTGGCAAATAATAGACTGATTACATACATTTGCTTTAACCTTCTAAAATTGCTGGGATAGAGCATATCTATAAATATACAGTGATAATTGATGGTCGAAACGCCAGTCAGGATTTGAGCTCATTGAACAATTTTAGGCTCAAGAAAGAGAACAAGTTAAAATTGCTCTAAGCTTGTATTGCTTCAAAGATTCTTTCCTTTATGCACTATGATTTCTTAATGGGCTCTAGTGACATTGTTACACATTTATAATGTTTCTCTTCTGAGTAGTCAAAAGGCAACCATTATGTTTTCTTAACCTACTAATTCAGTATTACTTTATTAAATGCATATGTAAAAATGACAATTCCAAAGGTAAGTAATACAAATAATACCAAAGGCTATCAAGTAAAAAAAAGTAAAATAAAATAGTCTCCCTTTCACCCTCAATCCCTAATCTGAGTACCAAAGTTTTCATACTATAAAACTATTGTATATTTTATTTTTGTTCTTAAAATCTTTAAATTCTTTCCTTAGAAGCACATAAGGATCTTCCCTATAGTATTCTATCCTATGGTTGCATTTAACCTATCCTCAATGATAATCATTTAGGTCCTTCTCTTTTGTTCTGTGACAAATACTGTAGTACTAGACACAACAATGTTATAAATTTGTGCAAACAGTTCTGCAAATATCTTGGTATATGTAGCAAAAATATTCTAATACTCTCCAGATATTTTAATTTTCTCCTCTACATGGCTAGGCAGAACTATGTGACTATCGTGTCTAGTGAAATGGCCAGGGAAGAGCCACTGTTTGATCCTCCTGGTTTCCCCACCCTGCCAGGATGACCCAGGAGTGTGAGTATTCTAGAAGGTCGGCTACAAGATTGTGCAGCTTCCATCTGACCAGCTATGTAAACCAGGACATTCCCCCAACCACCCAATCTGAACCTGCATTGGACTTTCAGCAAAAGTGAGAAATAACTTATTAGCTATCAAGAAAAGTTTTAACCTTTGTCATGACATTTATTCCATAGGGTTAGCCTCCATAGAGTTGGAGTGCTCACTCAGTAGACAGCCTGTACTATAAATATAATTGTGCCCCTATAGCTCATGTTTATGAACCATCATATAAATTATCTCCATTTATCTGGCTAACTGGGAAAATTTATGCTTAGAACTGAAAAGTCTTTCAAATAAAATAAAATTGGTACTCAAAATCTTTTATGTGTATGTGTATGTGTGTATATATACATATATTTAAATCATAGTCCTTATTATAAGGCATTAGATTTTCTTTTTATTTGCTGTATATTATTATTCACCTTGCTTATTCCAGACTATGGATTGATACCTTAACCTGATCTCTAGTCTTTCCCTCTTGGCATCTTACCTGAAGCCAAGAGTTTGTCTGCTTCCATAGATAACTGAGATCACCTGTCCCTTGATTCCAACTACCTATTCCAATACTCTGTTGAAATTTCACTAGCACAGCCACTGATTTAAATTATATAATAATACAGACATAATTGACATAAGATATATGTATGGCTATAGTAGCACATTATAGCTTGCTTCCTTGCAGGAAGTGAATGTGTCTTCAGAACTCATGTCACAATTGTTAATTTTGTATTTGTTTGCATGATTATTTGATTAGTATATGACTTCCCTATACTTCATGGGGGCAGGAATCCATTTACTTCATTTCTCTATCCCAGCCCAAACCCTTGGAATAGCATCTGACTCATTTGAATTGCTCAACAAACATTTTTAGAATACTGTTTTTTGTTTAATTATGATGATGGGTGCTTTTATAATTAACATAGTAATATTTGAAGCAATTATTATCCAAAAAAACCCTCGGGGCATGAATACATAATTTGAGAAGATCATTATTGTCCCTCTTGGTTTTCCTTGATAGTGATTGCACCTAAGTTTTGTTTCATGTATTTCATAAAGTATTTGGATATGTTATGATTCTTATGTGATTATATGTACCTGAATATCCTGATAAAGCTCTAATATGCATGCTTGTGTAAACACTCATACACACATGCACATGTGTGTGTAAGTGAACTTTGCAAAATATTAATTTAAATCAGTGGTTCTCACCAGGTGCAATGATCCCCCCACTCCCAGAGACAGTTCGGCAATGACCAGAGACATTTTTGGCTGTTGAGACCCAGTGGGGACAGATACTGGATTCTAGCAGATAGAGACCAGAAATGCTGATGAACATCTTACCATGCAGAGGACAGTACCTCCACCTCCCCAAAAAAGAATTATTTGGCCCAGAATGTTAATAGTGCCAAGATTGAGAAACCCTGCCTTAAACCATGACCTTAAAATTTTAAATACAGAAATAGTGTAATGTATTTTTTTCTGAGTTAACATATATGATATATGCCATTCTTCAGAGCAAGTAATGTATTGGTTCCTTTTGTTGGAATGAAAATGTTTAGCTGCATAACTGTTGCAATCCATATAGGTTCAATGTCATCCTTGCAATTGGAAGGAAGTGAAATAAGCTTATATTTATCACATGTCTCTCTGGACAAGGCCCCTCGCACTGGCATCTTGCTAAGATCCACATGGCTCTACGTGATGCGCAGAATGTGGAGGACCTGGTGCCAAGATGGGCATCCTGCTAGAAGACAGTGAATGTGAACTAATGCCTAATCCCAGAGTCCACCACAAAATCTGCCTTTATAAATCTTCATTCACAGTGTGTTTATATAAGGGCTTACTCATCTTCAGTATTAGCAGCAAGTATAATTCCCTTGTGTGCCCTGAATGGATAATGTGAAAGGTTAAACAGTATTTTCTATTCCCCAGGGGAGGTGATCATCCTTGTGATGCTCTAAGCTCCTCGATTAGCCTTTTACAAGGGAACAAAGTAAGCTGTTCTATGTGTGCCTCAAGCGGCAACTCTTTCAAAACACATTTACCCAAAACACTTTGAAAACAGGGTTTTACCATTCCTTTGCAGCCTTGGAGAATTTAATAATTTATAGGTCTGCACATTGACCATTGAAATATTTTGTCATTGATGTTTCCATTAAATTATACTTGCTTGAAGTCAGCATGGGGTTGAATTCTTTCCAGTGAATACCCTGATTTCTTTCACTCATTTATCAAGGATGTTTATTGACAGTTTACATGAATAGAATCCTGCCTTTGGACATCATTTTTACAAGAAAGGAACAATCACAACATTGACTAAGATTTTTTGCGAAGAAAAAAAAACTTGCACATCAATAAAAATATATTTCTCATCATCATTTCCTTTATGCACTAGAAAATTTTCTACTCAACTGATCTTTGAATGTACTATAAGTAGCAGTAGAGAAGCAACATTTCAGATCCCATCTGGTAACTTGCTCAAGCCCCTTGACTGGAGCCTAATGACCAAGTTAGCGGGAGGGGGGGAGGCAGGTTTTCCCAAACTCAGAACAGCAGCTCACTTAAAGGTCTTATTTACATCTTCCTCCCTCAAGTGGAACAAGAGAAATATGATGATAAATTGGAAACAGTGGGTTTTCACCTAGATGTTTGATCAGAATTTAGAACATTTAATGGATACTAATTGGGCTTTACTATGTGTTTAATAATAAACTCCACAGGGGGGATGTGGATACAGGAAGGAGCATGTTTTAGTATGAGGAGTAAGATGATACATATATAGCCATTATAAATGATAAATTGGTGTTAAGCAACCCAGTGCTATAGGGAAGGAGTTGGCATTTCAGCTGGTATTTGAACAAGAGAGCCAGGCAGTGACGGAAGGAGATAGTTCTTACAATAAGGATGAAAATAAAGAAGAGAAATACCCCAGGTACTAGTGAAGTCTAGCTCTCTAGAGCCTGGCTGACTAATAGAAATACAATACATAGCATATATGCAATCTAAAAATTCCTAGTAGCCATGTTATAAAAAATAAAATAAAACAGGTGGAATAAATTTCAATATTTAACCCAATATATTCAAAATACTATGATTTTAACAGACAATAAATATAAAAATCTATTGGAGATATTTTTACACTATTTTTATCATATTAAGTTTCTGAAATTTGATATGTATTTGCAATTATAGCACTTCTCAATTTGGGCCGGTCACATTTTGAATGCTCAATAGTCACATGTGTCTGTCGTCTACCATATTGGGCAGTGCAGCTCTACAGTTTTGAACAAGATGCCCAAGCTACAAGGATCTAGGAACAAGCTGAACAAGACAGAAGAATAACATGCACATCTCCACTCCAGAGTCTTTCTGCAATGGAATATATGCAACAGGCAAAGGGATATACGATTGCTTTGTGTATTCTTCTGGACCATGTGTGCACCTGTCCAGCTCGCAGTAAAGTTGCTGGATAACATATTGCACCACCCCTCTCTTCCGTGGCTGATGTCACCTTTAGGAGAAAAAGGACTAAATATTCTTATAGCCAGTGGAGAGAGGCACTGGGAGGAGGGACTGTGTTTTAACTGCTTTAATGTTTGGCACAAGGGGCACACTAATGAATTTCAACTCAATAAGTGATGATGGAATTCTACAAGTAGGAAATGAAATTAAGAACATAGAAGATTGAAGACTGGTATAGAATATTTATACTCACTCATGTGTTTGCATGCTGCAGAATTTATATCCAAATACAAAATATGCAACTGATGCTCAATATATACAAACATTAATATTTGAAAATTAACATACACTTGGCCAAGCTGGCCTTAACATTTCCCTTGATTGGACTTTAGACACATTTCTTCTTGAATATAAGGCCTCTCTATTCCTAGAGCATTTACTTTAGAAAATTTATAATTGTAAATTCTTTCTCTGCCCCCTTGAAATGTACACACATCTCCCAGCCTCCTGCCAGTATTTCAATCTAGATAATGTCTTTTTCAGGGACCTGGGAACCACCTCTTTGAAATGTAAACATCAAAGGAGGTAGCACCCCTATCTCCCAATTTCTAAGAGAGGGTAGGAGCCTAACTTTGATGGGTGCCAGCTAGCAAACACAGATGGCCTAATCACAGAGTAAAACATTTGAAAACTCAGGAATAACTTAATGTACTCAACATACCCCATTAATCAACTTCTCCCTTACTACCCTCCAGTACTTTTCCACTAGCTCACCTTAGCCTTTAAAAACCCTCCCACCTTTGTTTCAGTGGAGTTGAGTTCAGTCTCTCTCTGCAATAGACTACTGCAATAGACTAAATAAAGTCGTCTTTCCTTTCCTGTTTAACATCTTTGCTTTGACACACTTAGTTACTGTATAATTTTGCATGTTCCAAAAATAATATAGGAAATAAAGTAGTGCTAAATAATAAAATTGAGATATAGGATAAAAAAAGTAAAAAGAGAAAAATAAAGACATGTAATAGTACCAGTCAAACTGCCTTGGAAAGTCTGAAAGAGTTGGCCAAGAAAGAAAAAAAAATCAGCTAAAACAGGAGTTAGGATGTTATGAGCTAATCTAAGGCAACAGTATTTATGTGGAGAAAATTAATTTACAAATATTCCTCCAAGTGGAATAAATTGAGAAAATCCAGGCCTATCACTCATTTTTACTCTGCCTAGGATGTCTTTCATTTTCTTAGGAATGTCCTAATCATATATAATATTTTGTCATCTTGTAAGTGGCTTTCTCGCAATGTTCCTTTTCACTCTGCTTGCTGTGTGTAGTTTGCTTTCCTGGTTACACATGAGCATCCTAACTTGGACTTTAGAGGTTGACCTCTAGGCTCTCTATTAAGTGCCAATTCATAAGTCAAGGTCTTTCATCATCTTTATCCTCTACAGTGTCTTAACTGTCCAAGGAAGTTATTCTTTTTTCTAGGTATTTCCTCTAACATGAGGGTATAAAGGGTATTTCTAAAAGATCTAAAATTTATACCATTTATAGGAGTCAGAATACTATTGCAGATGGATAGATCATTACCCCGTGGAGTGTGGCATTTAGAAATGTTTTATAGTCAAACATCTGATCAGAACATTTATGAGTAGTGCTCACATAAATCCTTTGGCAAATTATATCTATAAATGCAAATAAAAACATCTTGGAAGCATATTTTCCATCATTAATCATAAATATGTTGCTCCTCATAGTTATGAATTCAGCAAAGCAAGCAGAGTTTTATATAACGACAGATCTTAAAACACTGTTAGGTGAAATGTAAGATATGTAAATTAAGATATTTAGCCTAGCCAAACAATAAAGTCATTGGAAATAGCAACTGTATAAACAGACATCATTAGAAACTAATCATCTTTTCCAAGTCACCAGAGTAGAAACATAATATTTATATGAACCAACAATCTCAAGATGTGTATTTCAAAAAAAAATCAGCATATGTAAGGAAAGATATGTAATTGGATGTCCATTTTAGTTTCAGAAAAGTTGGCTTATTATGTGCCATACATACTCTAATTTTGAAATAGACACTAAAATTTATAAAGTCAAGAATCTTCAAACTGGTAGTTATTGGATTCTAACAATTACAAATGGGTTGGAATTTTTTAAACTTTTCACAGTATTTTCAGGCTTCCTTCCTCAAGTCAATTCAGAACTTTTAAGTTTTGGCAAATATACTCTAGAATTCCGTGAGCCACAAGGAAAATGGGCTGTATGTCTAGCATTTTATGAAAGAAAAGACGCATTCTCTAGCTTTTCAAAAAATAAATGCTGCTTCTCTGGAACTTATCATTAGATTTTTATTTAAAAAACAAAAGAAGAAACAGATGAGAAAAGAACATGGGATTTTTTTCCTTTAGTATGCATAGACTCTGAGAGTTCACATATATTTTAAATAAATACTATGTAATTTTGAAATAAATTTTATGTACATATTTTACTGTCCCAGTGAAATAGTATCTATGTGTTTGTGATCATTGCTCCTGTTCTAAATAAGTCATCTTTCAAATAAACTATTGGACTTAAATGCAAAGGTTTTACACAGTGAAGAGTACTAAGTAAACTATTATGTTCTTAACAGTACTTCTAAATTAACCTAGCAAATCATGCAAACTCATCAAAAGAGTGGACAGAAAGACAAGTACCTGCCAGTAGTTACAACTGCAAAACAGTTTAAAAAATAAGTTTCCTTGAGTTTTAAGTCACACCATTATAAACATGCAGGATGAATCTATTTAGAAAAAAACAGATTATAAAGAGAAATGTAAAATGAGAATGAAAAAAATAACTTCAGTATGAGAGGAAATATTACTGGTGCTCCGAGACAAATACATTTCTTTAATTGACCTCATGTTCCAGGTGGAGTTTTTTGTTTGCTTTTCTGTTTTGCTTAGTTTTGTCCTTTTATTTCTTCAAATATTTAATATCCTAGTGCTTCAGCTTCTTCGCAAAGTGAGAATTATCTGAAGCGAGGTGGGAGCATGTGACAGGGTGCATTGATTCTTCATTATCTATTCATTTGCTGGCTTACTGTATTGGTTTGTGGAAAAATTAGTTAAATTATTGCAAAGCAGAGATTAGTTTATAAAAAGCTAGAGACCCAAACAAATGTTCAGAGCCATTGCATTATTGACTTAATGGTCTGTCTTAATGAACTGTATAACCACCCTCTGTTAAACATGTTGCTAGTTTACCTAATATCACATTGTTTTCTCCTTTAAATGTTTCAAACATTGAAGTCGTGGAGTAATTTGAATCCTTATTGATTGCAATCTCCTAGAGCTCTCTCTCAAGGTCTCCCTTGAAGTTGGTTTAAATCATTTTTATTTTATATGTTTAAGTAACAAAATAGAGGTGGTCACTAAAGGTGAGATATGCTTTATTCTTCCTCAGGTCAAAAAAACAATCATAGGATTTGTCTCACAAAAATGTTAGATGTATGCTTCATTTCCAAGTAAGAATTAAAAATACAACACGTTGTATTTGTTAAAGCTGCACCCAAGACTCATATGTTGCCCTATGATCACAGTATTTTTCACAGAGACAAATTCTTACTGTACCCAGCATTTAGCACTGTTTTTGAAAAGCTTTTATTACTCTTCTCAATTTCAATCATGCCTGTATCCTTTTAAAGAATTAATCATCCAGTGTGCTTTTGTAGTTAAACTTCCAAAATCTTGTCTAGAATAAAATGCTGTAGGATACTCTAGATTAAACAAATCAGAATGACAACCCGGATTGATGCCAACTCAACTATCCATTCAAAGTCAATTTTCAGCAATTTTTATTCATCCTGCAACATGTTGGTCTCAGTTCTCTTCTGGGCTCTTGATGTGGCTGATATATCTGCCCTCTTGAGTGTTTATTATATAACACAATTTTATTTTATTTATTTTTTATTTTTTTTATATAACACAATTGTAAATGCACTGTTTCCTGGACTTGATTAATTGTGGGCACAGTGAAGCTATGTGACTATTAAATTTTTTAAAACATATAGATGTTTCCACTGTGTGCTTTGTAGGCTCTGTCACCTACTAGTGCCTACCACGGGCAGAACCAACTGGAAGCCAGTGGTTGGGGGCACCTGTGGATGCTGTCCACATGCCGTGATGCTCAAAGAACACAGGACAGGCTGGAAAGTAGACATGGAGAGGCAAGTGGAAAGTGTCCAGCACTGTCCTTTCCCAGAGCACCAATCTGAGTGGCCATGTACAATCTGCTATCCTTGTAGCCTGGAAAGTGCCTTTCTGCAGAGTCTGCATAATTGACTAAGACTTGTAACTGGCCTTAAACAGGATTAAAAGTGGTCATTGTTTTTTTTAAAAAAAAGTTCTATTTTCTGACTATGGTAACTAAAAAATTTTCAACAATAAATATTCTGGTGGCAATCATATTTGGGTCCACTTAAGAAAGGATTTTATAATAGGAGATTTTCTGAAACTCCTGTTTTCCAAAAGGCCCAGAATTGAATGGCTCCTTCTCTCAAAGAAGCCGTAAGAGTCTTCTTGCTCTTTCTCCCATAGCTATGTTATACTGTCTTCATGGTGTGCAATCTCTGAAATACTTTCTAATTTCATTCCAAATTCTCCTATTCAATAAAACATTGCATCATCTTGCTTTCAAAAAAAAAAAAACAACAACCAGCCTGCTTCATCAACTAGCAGGTGAAATGCTTGTTTTCACAGGATGAAGTGTGATAATGTATTTATAATCATTGATACATATTAAATACTCAGTATATTACTTTTGCTGACTTTTTCAATTAAGAAAATTTAACATTTTAAAAACTTTTATAAACCATGCTTTATATACAGAAGAGTACACATAGAATCATTTTAAAGTCCAATGAATTTTTGAGGCTAAAACTTGAACACCAAAGCTCAACATTTCTGAATAAAACTCTTCTGTTTTACATTGTATTTATTCTAATTATTTTTATCTCCATGTAATCTAAAACCTGAGAGATGTTCATTCAATACCATAGAATTCAAAGGTACAACAATATAAGCGTGAGGGGAGAGTTTTATCACCTATACATTGACCTGAACCTTTGTTCACAAAGCAATATAAATATGATCATTTTCTCAACTGGGTATTACCTATTAAACATAGATTTTTTTTCCTCCTTGTATGTGTAGGAGGTGAGTAGGGTACAAAGAATGAAATTAACTTTTATTGAGCAGCTGTGAAGATCCAGGCACTGGGATAGACACTGTCATATTGTTTTTCCACAGTAGGGATACTGATCCTCACAGCATCCCTACAAAGAGAATTTTATTAGTTTAATTTTTTAAATTTTCATTTATGTACAATGTGATGTTTTGAGATATATATGCATATATATATACACACACGTGGATTGGACAAAATTTCAGTTAGATAGGAGGAGCAAATTCAAGAGATCCATTGTACATCATGGTAAATATAGTCAATAAGATATTGTATATTTGAAAATTGCTAAGACAGTAGGTTTTAAGTGTTCTCAACACAAAGAGGATAGCATTTATTTTTACAGGTGAAGAAAATGAGATACGGAGGGATTGAGTATCTTACCCAACATCCCACCTTCGAAATATTTAATAAAATCACTGGGATTCCAATTCCAATGCAACTAAGGGTCTTTCTACTATCCCAGTACAGGGGCATAAAGGAGGTGACCCTTTTCCTCCCCATCATAAAGGGTCATGGCCAACATATCTGTAACAAAACACAGGTTAACAAGAGAAAAATATAACATTTATTAATATGCATAAGCATTTCATACAAAAAAAATATGAAAACTCAAAGAAGGGCCAGATGGTTCAAACTTAAATACCCTCTTCACAGGGGAGAGGGAAGTGGGTGTGCTGTAGACAATTTTAGAAGGATAGTAAATGATTTTAGGAGAGACCCTGGACACAGAAATGGACCCTGGAGACAGAAATTATCTTGTAAATGATTCCCTTTATAACTTGAATGAGACCAGAGAACAAAACCATAGTTTGGTACAAAATTCATCAGGGATCTACATGTGGTGTTTAATTTTAAAACTCTGTGAAGTGAGTTTTCATCTTTGGTTAATGAAATTTTAGGGCAATGACTGAAGACAATTGTGTTCCTCTTTGAAAGGTGGGGTTTCTGAGTAGATAAGAGAATTTCAGAGGACGACTTCATCATGTGTTTTAGGAGAGACAGAGGGTCCAGAGACAGGAGTTGGGGGTGGAGTCTTCGAGATCTTGAGGCTGCTTCTTTAGTTCAGTATGTCCAAGTGCCATATCCTGGGGTATCGTTTTCTGTGCCCCAACACTAGGTTGCCAGTGACATCAAAATTGCATCTCAATGATCAAGTCACCTGATTCCAGTGGTCACTTAGTTCCTTTTCAGAAACAGCTACTCATGAGTGTTACCATTGCAAATATTACTCTTCACATCAATCACAAACTTTTAAAATATTTTTTTCCTCAGGATCAACTTGACAGTATCCTCTCTTGTCTATAGGCTAATAGAACACTTCACCAGAGCCACAAACTATCGGTTTTTGTATGCTCTGTCTTGCATGTCCCTGTCCTGCACGACTAGTCAGTTTCAGAGAAAGGGAGCCAGAGAGGAATTCAAATACACCAGCTAAAGCAGATCAGAACACAAAAGCGATCGATGCCCATGGGTGCATTTCTATGGGGAAAATCTGAATTCTGGCTTCTTAGTTTTTCCATTTCTGGATGACTTAATATTTCTCTTTGGAAGTTCACATTCATTATTTTTCACCCTACCACATCTTGCCTTTGTAATTGTTCTTCCTTTTAATGTGTTTTTCACAATCATCTACTTTTAAAATCCTGGAGAAATATTTGACTTATCTTTCCTTATCCCCCTTTATCCAAAAGGTCAATACATTCTGCAGATTCTTCAATTGAATTGTTCTCTCTCTCTCTCTCTTTTTCTCTGTCTCTCTCTCTCCCTGTGGCTTTCACTGGACGAAATAGTCTTGAGTGCTTATAGACTAATTTCTTCATTAACCTTCCATCTTCTGGTCTCGTATTTCTATTTCTCATCTGTCTTAAGCTATTTCATTTAATGATCCTGTTGTATGTCCTTCTTCTGCTTGCTTAACTTATAAAGTTTCTTCCTGTTTCCCAATTATTAAAGTCTCATTGTGGCCATCCAAGCTCTCCATAATCTGGTTCATCTGGTCTTTAAGACCCAGGGATTCTAATTCTTGCCTCTGTTGATCATGCTTCTCCCCACAAATACCTCATGCACTCTTTCCTTTTGTAGGAATCCACTGGGTCCTATTAAGAGAAGCCATGACATGGTACTCAAAGCAATTCCATTCAGCACTTCAGCTCTATGCTGAACTAAGAACAACATAATAGGTATGGGAAAATTAAACAGATGAGTGAGCTATATTATTTATTAAATAGCATTCAAGATTTTTCCTTTCCTAAAAGAACCAATGTGATATAATTAACTAATGTACCTTATTTGTATTTCCTCTTGTAAAACAACTATAGTTGTATGAAAACTCTCCACCACCCAGAGGTTATTAATGACTTTTCCATCTGAATGACAAAGCAATTACATTAGTATTAGGCCTCATTTTCCACTTTTACAAAAACTTATTTTCCATCAACATCTTGTTCTATGTATGAAGTTCATCGTTTTATTATCAACAGCTTCTTTTTATCCCTTTTATTTTTTTAAGTATTTCTTAATTCTCATTATCAATTTTGTATTTCAAGCACCATGTACTATTTTATTTCCACTTAATTTCTATCTGATATTGTATTAGTTTCCTGTGACTGCTGTAATAAATGATAAAAATGATTTTTTCTTTGTTTTCCTATTTTACTTGTGCAATGTCTTCAAGAGTTGCTTAGCACATTTCAGACGCTTAATTAATATTTGTGAAATAAATGAATGAATGTTATCTTCATTTTTACCATGATATATGCATTTTTCAAGGAATTATGACTGGCCAACCGTTGAATGTACTTTCTTAAAAACAGTAAGCTCACTGCCTCCAAATGGTATGGTGTCAATGCTTGATGATCAACAAAGAGAGAGATTGTTATACTAGGAGAGTTCCTATACTTGGAATCAATGTGAACCAAATACGCTCTTGACTCACCTGGATACCTGCTTCTATACGTCTACATGTCCTAAGGGAATTGGCCCTACTCACCTTCATGTGTGAACCAATGAATGGAGTATTCATTCTTCGTCTTTTTTTCCCCTCTCCTCAGTTATGTTTTCATGCCATGTGGTTAATCTATATTAGTTTCCTGCAGCTCTGTAACAAATAGCCACAAATTTGGGGACTTAAAACAACAGAAACCTGTTCTTTCATGGTTTTGGAGGCCAGCAGTCTGAAATCAGTATCACTGGACCAAAATTAAGGTGTCGGTAGGGCCACATTCCCTCCAGGGCTCTGGAAGAGAATCTGTTCTTCCAGCTTTGGGTGGTTGCTGGCAGTCCTCAGCTTATGGTTCTATCATTCCAACCTCTGCCTCCATGGTCACATTGCTTTCTCCTTGTGTGCAAGTGCTTTTTCCTCTTCCAAGGGTATCAAATCTCCCTCTGTCTCTCTCTTATAAAAACACTTATGATTGCATCCCAATAGTACAAGATAATCTCAAGATCCTTAATTTAATTACATCTGTAAAAACTTTTTTTTTCCCCTATTAGGTAACATTTATAAATTCCAGGGATTAGAACTTCGTATCTTTGAGTGGCCATTTATCATCCTACTATAGGAGATTACTGTAAGCCATTGTATCTTAACTATTACTCCAGATATGTACGAATTTTGGGTCAGAAAATTTTTAGGTAGCTGCAATTAAGTGATAATCAATAGGGGGTATGAAAAGTTAGAGTCTCTCAAATTATTTTCTACCAAAGAAGAAAGAGTTTGGAAAATATTTTGCATATAGAATTTTAGTGCAGATAAAAATAGGGATTTAAATTGTGATAAAAAAATTTGTAAGGTACAAACACTACAAGAGCATCCTCTGTAAAGAGTATTTCATTGATAAATAGTTTTAAAGTGCTTTTAAAGCCAAGAATATAAAAAATGGATCTATGTGTTGATTAATCATCTGTAAAAACTTTAAAAATGTTTAAAAAGAACCTGAAAAGTGGAGGGAAATGTATTAGGTAAATGAGTTTTCCTAATTAATTCTGAGCAGGAATGGGGAATTCTCATTGTACTTTTAGTTATCCTTTTTGTGAAAATGTGCTATCATTAGAAGTATCAATAATTTTTAAGTAAGAGAGTTTGGGGTTCTAGATTCTCTGTTTTCTGATGGCTTTTAAACATTGTTTTCCTATCTTTAGATTTCTAGCCCTTTCAGTTTTAGGGGGTTTTTCTACAAAAATCTCTACTTGGAATTTCTTCAAGATCTGTTTTTGGTAGTAATTCAATGCTTTCCTGGCTGATATTGATTGAAATCATACACTTCAGAAAGGCATGAAAATTTAAAGAACTATTTTAAACTTAAAAACTGTTTCCATTTGATTTCAGCTTGACAGTTTAAAGTAGATCTTATTTTATAAGAATTCTTTCACCTACCATCAACTAATATCATAAAAAGGAAGCATTTGCTACACAGAATTTTATACCTGGGATAAAGAGAAAGACTGAGATAGCACCTCTTAAATAATCCATAAAATAGTGTCAGCTTATACAATAAGATAAAATAAAGTGGAATTAATATTTAGGTAATTTATATTAATTCTAATTTCAATATAAGGAAAAATAATATTGTTTATTAAAATAATACACATCATTTACCTTGATTGGTTGCAATAAGAAACATTATGCAAACACTTTCTTCATACATAAAAGGTCTTAAACTGTTGAAAAGGTCACTGTATATAAAAGTATCTGACATTTTCTCTTAATTTTCCTTTTCTATTGTTAGAACTTTAATCCTCAATTCCTGGGATTGTGATTTCCCTGTCGCCTATTGCAATTCCCTCTACTATCTGCCACCCAACTCAAAAATGTTAACCCCAAGTTGGGAAGCACTGTTTTAGTATAAGTGCAGTCCATATCTTCATTATTGAACAAATACTTCCTAATTATTCATATAATCATTCACACTTTACTCTTCTTTCCTTCATTTATTCAGAAAATATCAATTAAGCATATTCCGGGCTTTGGAGCTGATGCTGAAGACATAAAGACAAACAAGACAGAGCTTCTGACCAAGGGAAGCTCAGAACCTAATGGTTGGGACAAGCTCATCTACATGAGATTTTCTCATCCCAGCACTACTGACATGGGAGACCAGATAATTCTTTGTTGGGCGAGGCTGTTCTGTGCATTGTAGGATGGTTAGCAGCATCCCTGCCCTATACCCACTAGGAAGCCATAGCATCACCCCAGTTGTTAACAACTGTTGGGACTCAGGAATCGATACCTCAAAATACGGCACTTTGTCAGGCTGGACTGAAGAAGCCTCAAGGTCTCTCTGACCTTCTTCCCCATCCCCAGCCCCTACCATCTCTCCTAAAACATAGGATGACTTTATTCTCTGAAGTTCCTTATCTGCCCAAAGCCCAGACCTAACAAAAAAGAAAACAATGACCTCTGATCCCTTCCCTAGGTTTTCATTAATTGAACTCATATCGCAAAAAGGGAGACTAAAGTCTGCCAGCAAACCAGTGCAGGCTTGTCACAAACCATTGTCTGCTCTGCAGGTCCAACAGACTTTGTTCCAGGTCATTGTACGTTCCTCAAGCCCATTGGATTTCCCCAAAAATCATTTACTACCCCTCTAAAATCATCCAAACTTCCTTATCTCCCTTTCCCCTAAGAAGTAGGGTATATAAGCATCTTTTCCCCATTGGGATGGGGCAATCACTCTGGATTCTCCCAGTGTGCATGGTAGTAATAAATTTGTATATCTTTTATCTTATTAATCTGCTTTTTTTGCAAGTTGATTTCTCGGTGAACTTTCCAAGGGTGAAGGGGAAGCTTTCCCTCCACCCCTGCACAACCAAAATGTTTTCATGCATTTTATCTCCTTCTGACTAAAATCTCCCACAGCTGAAAACCACTATTATAAACCAACGTGCCAGATTCAGTAATTACACACAGCCTAGGGGTGGAAGATGAGAAAAGGTCAGAGAACCCTATCTAGAAAGGTGGGGTTCGAGCCAAATCTTAAAGGACATTCAGCAATTAGCCAGTTTTATGTTGTTTCTGGAGAATTTCAAATAAGAGAAATATCATACACAAAGGCACAGATGTGAGATTCTGCATCATTCATTCACAGAGAGGACAAGAGACTTAACAAAATGTGGATGCTTTGAAAGCTAAAATTTAAAACAGTAAATGGGGATATGTGAGGCTGAAGTTGTAGGGAAATGTCAGATCATGGAAGACCTTGCATGACACAGAGCAATTGGACTGTATCCTATAAAAAATGAGTATCTGTCGCAGTATGACGGGGAGAATTGGATTTTGAATAGATGGTTTTTGTAACTCCGTTAGAGTACTGTGTAAGATCTATAAAGACAGAAATCATGCCTGTGCGTTTTATGTTTTTCCCTTTTAAATCTAACACACAGCAGAGTGATTGTAGACATTCAATAAATATTTGTTGATGTTTAATACTACTACTAATATCTATATTAATAGCTAGTATTTATTATACTCTCACTGTGTATGTGGTACTTCTCCAAACGTTTCCGTGAATGACAAAGCTGAGGAGGATTCATGTGATAGCAAGAATCCTGGAGGCAAAGAAATGGTTAGAATGTGTTGAATTATTACAAACTTTAGAAATAATTGGTAGGTAAGAGCAACACTAGCAAATGCCAAGGTCCATGGATACCAAGTGACATCATCCTTCTAGTTAGTGTCAAAACTCGTGCAAGATCCCATCCAAGTTTATTATCCAGTGCTCTTTTAATAAAATCCTGCCTCTCTCATATCATAGTTTCTCCCTGTTAAGTTTCAAATTCCTTATTTTTAAGTGAACATCAATATCTACCTTGTCTTTCTTACTTAAGTTCTACACTGAGCAAATGAGATAACATCGAGAAGTTGCCTAGGCAACATAAATGATCATTGAGGCCCATGGTTATAATGTACATAGAAATATATGCTTTGCCCAACATGGTGTATATATACATCCTATCAATTCCTTCTTAAGAACATTCCCAATATTCCTGCATAAATTAAGTTATTGATTTGGGTTTAAGTATAAACGGATGGAACTGAGATCTCATCAAAGTAAACACAGAGAATGAGCTGAACATAGTGTTACAGCCCAACCAGGTTCATTGCCGGCTGCTCAAGAGGAAGCCAATACATAGACAGTACAGTTTACCGCAGAGAAAGAGTTTAATATCACAGGCACCCTGCGAGGAGATGAAAAGAATTTCTCAAATCCATCTCCCAAAAATTTGGGAGAAAGGGATTTTAAAGATACTTTGGCAGGCAAAAGGCTAGGCAGTTGGATCTGCTAATTGGCTGAGTTTGACACAGAACCAAGGGGGGTGTATAAATTCTCTACTTTGCTGAGTAAACTGTCTATTTTGCTGGTTCTTGGATGGGGGTCACGATACCAGTTGAGTCAGTTCCTCGGTATGGGCCACTGGTCTGGGTAGGTCAGCAGTTCCCCCAGAATGCAGGGCCTGGAAGATATCTCAAAAAGTAGCCTCAGGTTTCACAAGGGATGTGATTGATGGTGAAAGTTAAGACTCTTTATGACCATCAACTATGTGACTCCTGAGTCGCAATTATAGGAAAGCAAACTACGGGACAGTGGCTGGTTATTGTCATTATTTTTAGTTATGCCTGTGCCTTTGCAAAATTTAGGCCCTTACCACAGTTCTCATCTTGCACTCCTTTATTAATCTGTAAAAGGTAGTTTCAATAGTATATGAAAAAGCAAGTGTTTCCTATCAAATACTTTAGACATTTGGATTATGTTCTCTTTCACTCTCCAAGATAAATGCTGAGATCTAAAAGTAAGAAAGGCTAATTACCTTAAAGCTTTTGTAAAGTTGTTGAAAATAACAGTGATTTTTATCCTCAACAAAAATTAAATAGCTGAAACATATTTTATGGAGTTTTTAAAGAATTTAATGCCCATGATACTTAGAAGTAAATTGACCATTGATAGATTTTATATCAAAAATTTCTCTTAACAATGGTCTAGGTAGGACAAAGTCTGTTGGGCCCGCAGATAGGACAGTGGTTTGTGGCCAGGAATTTTGTCCTTTGCTTACAGAGAATTTATGTCTGTTTTTCAGATGAGAAACTGTAATGATAGAAATGCACAATGAGCCAATGGTATCTCTCTTCAATTTCATTCTATTTTGATGGTTCATTTCATTTCTCCAATTGATAAAAGAAATTTTGAGTCTTATTTCTGTATTGCAGACTGTATGTCCTCACATCCAATATATGTCATTTGTGATTTCAATGAGAAACATCTCTGATGCTTTCCTCTAAGTCACTGATATCTATTTTAAAATAATACTGGCCCCTGCAGAACAGTACCAGGGAATTTTTTTTTTCACTCTGCTGACAAGTATCTGAATGAGATAATTAAGCTTACTGAATAGTATCTCATAGCTATATGGTCTACACAGTGCTATAAACTGACCAATCATTTCTGCAGAATAAATTAGTTTTGCTTCTCATCCCTTCTCTACCACCACATAAGATCAGTTCCAAGATTCTCAATATCGAAGGCATTTATTTTAACAAATGAAAAAGTCTATGGCACAGAGTGAGTTTAATTGTTTGTGTTACTGAGTCTGGCAGGAAAAGTTCTCCCACTGACTTAATAAATATTCTTTCCCTTTGTCTTTCACCTTTTTGCCTGGAATCCTAAATTCCTTTTTATCTCCCAGGCTGGGAGCCAGATTTTCACACATCCCAGGTTCCAATTACATGCAAATTCTTATGAGCCTGGAGTCTCTGTGGGCATGTTCATGAAAATATATCCATCTATGTATTTCTATCAGTACTTTTTGTTATTAAAATTTATTAGTTTTACTTTTGTTCAGGTATTAATTTACATAAAGTGAGATTTGAATTTTCAGAAGTTGGCCTTGCCAACATTCTGCCTCAAAAATATAAAAATTTTCAATAGAGCATTCATAGAATGCCTAATTTGAAGGAAAAATAGCTTCCTTTGAACACTACAACATGAAATTATCAAAAGTATATTCCCTTGTAATTAATTCAATGTTCTGATATATAATATGAGTTAATTAGGACTTAATTAAATAAATATTACATTCTGCACACAATAAATGACAATTTTGGCAGTTAGGCAAACAATTCTTTTGTATTGCAATTAGTAGTTTATTAAGAACAGAGCCCTCCTACTACATACTTTTTAAATCATGCTTTTAAAAAAAAATTTTCTGTATTTCCTGATTCTTCGACATCTGTGACCTTGTTCACCCAGGTAGAGAAAGCCCTCCCAGGGTTAGCTAATTCCCGGAGAAAGCAATCAACGCATCATGCCTTTCATGTGTAAAGCAACCAATCCAACGCCAATACCCCAATCACCTCCTTTAACAGGCTCTCAAAGTGCTCTCACACTCAGCCTAGTGCTCCTCTCCCTAAGACTGGGTTCCAGATATCTAGGGGTAGCCCCTACACGCAGAGCTGAAACTACTTAAACTAGCCAATCCTGAACTTGCTTGCCCTGTCTTACCTGTTCTTTCCCACAGAAACTATAAAAAAGTCTCTTGCTCACATTTCCCCTCCTTCCCTCCTTCCGCATGTGGCCCTGCATGGAGTAGCATGCCCTCTCCTCTTGAGAACTATGAATAACAAACTATTTCTTCAATAGCTCTCATCTCCTGATCTGTTGACCTCATCATACCTGACTAATAATAAAACTACATCTTAAAACAATACCAATAAAATTTAACATTAACTTATTTTTCCTGGGCCAAAACATGCCTTCTCACAGTACAAACGCAAGATAAGACATGCCTTTTCACAGTACAAATTCAAGCTGTCAGTTAAGGAAAAATAAATGTTTGTTGCTCAATTTTATGTTTGAAAATTACTTTGGAAATATATACATACATAGGAAAGAGAGACAGAGAAAGATTGATTTCATCTCTGTAATATATTAATTTTTTTCTCACTGTACTTTCTTATTTGTCACATAATCTTTCCCTTAAATGTTTTTATCTTTTCCTTAAGGAATTTGTTTAGGAAGGTTTTTTGTTAAATGTAAATCATTTTGGTGACCTCTCCCTCTCTTTCCCTGGGCAATAGTTGTACGATATGTTTTCTTTTTTCTTCCTATATTTCTATTTCTCTCCTCTTTTGGCTGGTGAAGGTGGAGGTACTTGTGCTCAGAGCTCATCCTGGCTCTTTTCTGATTGGTTCTCACCAGATCTTTTCTCATTCACTTATCTCATGGAGGTATCCATAACAAATTTGTGTGTGCTATGTTGCTATGTCAAACTCACTCTCATCAAGACTGAAATTTATTCTGTCTCTGGGATACATTTCCCTTTAGTGTTAGTGCCCATGACACTAGTGTGCTCAGAGCAAATTTTTGTATGTTAATTTTTGACCTGGCAACTAAGTACCTTCCCATCTTCTTTAGGTCAAGCAGCCCTCCTCTTTTTGTATTGCATAATAAGATAAATTGTAAATTATAAAAATGTGCTTCAGCACAGTTTTCTTTCATCAGCATCTCTCCTGCCATTCTTAGGTATTGATCTCTGCAGAGACATTTCTCATCTTGCCGGTAGCTAGGTCACATACCTGTATCCCATCTCTTTGAACTAAACAAAGAATAGTTATTCTGGATTCAGTCACAGTATATCACGGGAATCAGAACCCTCATGATATGTGAAAGATAACATTTTGGCCCTTCACATCCTCATTTGCCTCAAAGCGAATTTCACAATATTCTACACATCTTCCCCATTTGTAGTGTTGGGATATGTCCATTTTCTTACTTCCATGAAAGTTGGTTTTTTTTCCCTCTATTTTTTCTTGTTCTTTTTTTCTCTCTCCAGTGAATTTTAAGGCAAAAGAAAGAAGGCAATTGCCTATTCTGTATCTTCTTTAACGTGAAGGCACTTGTTTATCTTTTTCTTTTATTAGACAAAAGGAATATGTAAAGCAATTATAGCAAGATCCAAGTTCAAAAACTACAGTTAATATTGGTGAGTGTTTCAAAATATACTACAAAGCTATGGCAACCAAAATAGCATGGTACTGGCATAAAAACAGACACATTAAACAATGGCACAGAACAAAGAACCCACAAATAAATCCGTGCATTTACAGTCAACTGATTTTCAACAAAGGTGTCAATAACATACAACTGGGAAAGGACAGGCTATCCAATAAGTGGGCTGGGAAAACTGAATATCTTCTTGCAGAAGAATGAAATTAAACCTTTATCTTTCACTATATACAAAAACCAATTCAAAATGAATTAAAGACATAAATGTAAGACCTGAAACTATAAAATTACTAAAGGAAAACATAGGGGAAAAGCTCCATGACATTGAGTTGGGCAATGATTTTTTTTGGATATGACTCCGAAGCACAGGCAAGAAAAGCAAAAACAGACAAATGGGATTATATAAACCTAAAAACTTTCACACAGCTAAAGAAACAATCAACAGAGTGAAGAGACAATGTATAGAATGGGAGAAAATATGTGTAAACTATATGTGCATCTGATAAGGGGTCAATATCCAAAATATATAAGGAACTCAAACAATAGTAAGAAAACAAATAACCCAATTAAAAAGCAGACAAGGACCTGAATAGACATTTACCAAAAGAAGACATACAAATGACCAACAGGTACAAATACAAAAAAGTGTTCAGTATCACTAATCATTAGTGAAATGCAAATTAAAACCAGAGTGAATATTACCTTGCACCTGTTAAAATGGCTATTATTAAAAAGGCAAAGGTAACAAATGTTGACAAGGATGTGGAGAAAAAGGAACCCTTGAACACTGTTGGTGGAAATGTAAATTAGTATAACCATTATGGAAAGCAATATGGAAGGTCCTCAAAAAATTAAAAATAGAATTACCATATAATCTAGCAATCCCACAATGGAGTATATATCCAAAGGAAGTGAAATCAGTATATTGAAGAGATATCTGCACTCCCATGTTCATTGCAGCATTATTCATAATAGCCAAGATATGAAATCAACCTAAATGTTCATCAGTGGATGAATGAATGAAAAAAAATTTTATATATACTCAATGGAATACTATTCAGCCATAAAAAAGAATGAAATCCTTTCATTTGCAACAACATAGATGAACCTTGAGGACATTATGTTAAGTGAAATAAGCCAGCACAGAAAGACAAATATCACATGATATTACTCAGATGCAGTATCTAAAAAAGTTGATCTCATAGAAGTAGAATGTACAATGGTGGTTACCAGAGGGGGTGGGGTGGCTGTGGGGAAGGAGCCATTCAGAAGATGTTGGTCAAAGGATACAAAGGTTCAGTTAGATAGGAGGAATGAGTTCAAGAGATCTACTCTGCAACGTGGTGACTATAGTTAATAACATATTGTATTCCTGAAGAATGCTAGGAGAGTAAATGTAAAGTATTCTCACCAGAAAAATGATAGGTATGTGAGGTAATGCATATAATAATTATCTAGATTTAGTCATTCTACAATGTATACATACTTCAAAATATCATGTTATACACTGTAAGTACAAAAAATGTTACATCTATTTAAAAAATAAAAACATTGTTGAGTAAATGATTATTTGAAAAGATGATACCTACATGAGATAAAATAACAAAAGTACTTTCTATCTGCATGAATTTTGTGGGGTTTTTTTTAAATCTCATTTGATTTTCACAATCACCTTGTGAATCAGGCAAATCAGCAGTTATTATCTGCATATTATAAACGAATAAACTAAGCCTGAACGCAAATATATAACTTGCTCTAGTGAGGATTAAAACACGAATAATTCACATTCTAGTGCCATTTTTCTAAATAGCTCTGCTTCTTAAAATGTATAATATGCACTAAATGCAGGAGGGAATATGTTATTAATAATTATTTGACCTCTAAGGGAAATTAAAAAGCAGAAACATTGTGTCTTAATCATGATTCTCCTGGATAAAAGTGACAAAAGTCCTAATTCAAATCAGCTAAAGATAGATGTGAGAGACTGAATAATGCTCCTCTAAGGATGTCCATCTCCAAATCTCTGGAACCTGCCAATATGCTATCTTACAGGACAAAGGGGACTTTGAAAATGCAATAAAGTTAAAGATCTTAAAATTGGGGAATTATTCTGGATTAAATGGTGGGCCCAATATAATCACAAGGGTCCCCATAAGAAAGATTTAGGAAAGTTACAGTCAAAGAAGGTGATATAATATTGGAAGGAGAGAAAGAATCGAAGATGCTACACCACTAACTTTGAAGGTGGAGGAAGGAGCCACAAGCCTAGGAATGCAGGCAGTCTCAAGAAGGTAGGAAAGACGAGGAAATAGATTCTCCCTTAAACCCTCAAGAATAAACACACAACACCTTGATTTTAGCCACTTAAGACCAATTTCAGCCTTCTGACCTCCAAAACTATAAGAGAATAAATGTGTGTTGCCTTTAGCCATGAAGTTTGTGACAATTTGTTACAGCAGCAATAGGGAACTAACACAGCAGGTAATTTACTGTTGTGCACCCCTGCAAAGCCCATGACCTGGATGAGGTATGAGGTATGGCTGGATTTCTCAAATGTCTAAGCCTCTATTTCACTTCACTCTCATGCCATCTCCATGCTCTTTGTACCCTCAGGCTCTCATATTCCCATATAAGTCTCCTTAAGGATTAAGGCTGGCTCTTCTTGCATCCACCCACGCATGGATCAATGTGTCAGGTGGCATGCCATGATTTGCCCAGTTGAGATCAGGGGCCCATGGGCTGACCTGATGGACAGCCCCACAAAATTCACACAAGGGTTCTCAAAAGGAAAAAAAAATGTTCAGCAGACAAAATGTAACTACATTTTATCACTGCCTTCTTAGCATACACACACACACACACACACACAGATACACATAAACACACACACTCTTCTATATATAAAATACAAAATAAAGCTGGATAAAATAATACAGCTTTCCCACATGCCTCTAAAAGCAACTAATCCCGTTGAGGTCTGGCCCCTGGACTGCCCCAGGCCACCATCTAGGACCTTTAGGTGATGTGCATTTCTTTCAGTGAGATCCAGAAGTGGTTCCTCATGGTTTGGTTACCTACAGCCAAATAGTCATCTTCTGAGCCCTAGCACATCTAATATCTACTTATGATGTAACAACTGATTCAGCACAATGATCGTTTCCATTTTTAACAAGAAGAGAGAAAAGACAGTGCAGCGTGTTCATTGTTCCATTGCTTCTGATGCATTCTGGGGACAGTGGGTACCTGAGCAGTCAAGCCCACTCTGGCCCTGCTCCAGGGAGGATGGCCCTTGGCCCCTGTTTTATCTGATCACATATCAGAGGAACTGAATTACATCATCTTTGCCTTTTACATCTTGTTAAAATGGTACAATAGCAGGGGAAGGGCATTGGCACAGGATTAATCTCAGACTGCCATTTTCCAAAGTGGGTTTTTAATAATAATGAAACTCCCTTTAGTTGCTTTGCAGTGCTCCATATCCACACTCGATAAGCCAAACCCTGGAATCTGGATCCAGATTTTTCTGCCTCACAGGGCTGCCTGCTCTCTAGTGCCTCAGAACAATGGGCTGCTTTGATGACAGGTGCTCTTATCTCCAAGTTGCATCTAGTAGTTGGCCTTTGCTAAATAGGTAGCAGTTACTTTCATTGTGTAGTTAAGTCCCCATCAGGAGGTAAGTCAAGGGAACCCAGAGAATCGGGCCTTAATACAAAGTTGCCTTATGCTAAGAGCTTTGTGTATAATCTTATTTCTTTTGTTTGGCTGAGGATCTTTCCCCTTGCATTGTTCACACTAAGGGGTGTGTAACTTGAAAAATAAAAATAAATAAATAAATTCTACATGTGCTCTTTCAATTGAAGATGGAACTATTTCCAAAGTTATATTAGCTTATCTTATTAATTTAAATAACAATATCTTTAAATTGTTATCTAATCCCCAGACTGAGAGAGTGTCAAATTTTACTGGACTTTGCTTTGCTGTATTACGGTTTTTCCCTGTATTTGTGATAAAGCAGGGCCATTAAGATGGGGAGACATGTTTATAACCACGCACGCTAACATCCTCAGCAGCCACCACCACAGCAACCTGCTGTGTGCCTGTTTTCATCAATTGACTTTAAAGATGAGTCTGTAAAGAGAATTGGCAAGAACGGCATGATGGAGCGTAACAAAAGGCACCTTATTTAGGGGAAACTTAGGCTGAATTCACATAGGGAGCTCTTTCCATCTCTTTCAGGCAGTACTCGTGAGCCAACTCACTGGCAAGTGTTTAGAAATAATGAGAGACATGCTCTGGCAAATAATAAGAACTTCATGAGAAGGCAGTCTATAACATATCTAAACCATTTTAGAATTGTTTTTCATCTATCAACACATATACTTACGTACCTATCCATCTATCTATCTTAATAGTATGAGAGTTAAAATTATCTGCAAGTGACTCTGATAAGCTTCCATGGTGACTTGCAAGTATTATATTAGAAAAATGCATTATTTATTTTGAATATGTTAGACTTACTTTTTAAAACTCTATTAAAAACAGGTGGCTTTTTTTTTTTAGAGTTACTACACTGTTGTCCTATTTCAAGTCTGCATCTCTCTTTTTCTTGCATTGGATATGGGGATTAATTTCAGATCCTAAAAGGAATAAAGATGGAACTATTTTGCAGTCATTAGGAATCTGTGCTAACAACAGCCATACTTTACTTAGTAATCACAATGCTTCTTTAATCTTGGAGCATTTATTTATCTTTCATGGTTTCGAATGGAAGTCAGTAAAATTAGAACAAAGGAGCTATTGCAATAAAATGATAGAAAGAGAATTGGAGTATACGTGTGCATGTGTTCTTCCATGCACACATGCAATAGACAATCAGAAAACATATATTTTAGCTCTGCTGGCCAGTGTGTATCTTCTTTAACTGTTCACACTTTTGACCCAGGTGTTTAAGAATGGAGAATACATTGCAATGAGAATATTACCAGAGGATGGAATTGTCAGATGCTATTTTTATTTCATCAATGCATTCTATCCACTGTGTGCTGTGGATATAGGGCACTCAGGCCCATTTTATGATCTGTGACAAAATGTAATAGAAGTTCTGGCCACCAACCAGGTAAAATGCCTCCAACATGTACCAGCAATGACAGGTTTCTGGATTTCAAGCTGTTAATCATTTCAGTCCTAACCAGAGATACAAATCTATTAATTGTTCCTTCAGTTTGGGATGCTAACAAAAATTAATTCATTAAATCCAGAAAGATTATGAAAATATGATTCTCATGTGTCCTGCGTTAAAGAAATAGTGTTTTGGTTTTTATGCTAATCATGTCCTCAGAGCCTCAACACTTACCCAGAAAACATATTTTGGACCACAGAGCTCTTTGTGTGACAGCCCTATTGGATGTATCCCTAATTCTCAGGATCTCTTCCTATTACCATCATCAACATGTGATTCAGAGAAAAAAGTAGATTATTCAGTTTAAACCCATCACGATATGAGGAAAAAAATATATTTTGCTGTGTATATATTTTGTGTGTCAACCTAGCATACAAAAACATTCATATTTAGTATTTCGACCTTAGGGATTTTACTATTTTTCCCATGAAGGACTCTAGTGAGTGCCCACTGCTTCTGTCATGAGGTACAGACCTCCCCTAGCCCAGGAACAAAGAGAGCAAATCAAGAATGTAACCACAAAAGTCACAATAGCACACAATTGAGTTTTCTTCCCTAGGGTAATAAAATAGAAAGAGCATTGAAAGTGGAAGATGTTTAGAGAAAAGAACAGACTGAAGCATTTTGCATCCAGGCAAATTACGTTTTCTTTTCACAGGAATCTCCAGAGCCTATCCACTACAAATGAAGAAGGCAACATTTACTAGAAATAGTGCATTGTTTCTAAGTCTCTAAAGCTGAACTGTGGTACAAAATGCTCTGACCACTTCCGCAGGCCATAAATTCACTTACTGATGAGCTCTCTGAGTGTTTAAGATGGTGAAGTTGTCTGCAAGGAAAGAACACAGATGGCCACCTAGGTCCTCTTCCCATATTTGGTCCCCTTCCCTACTCAGAAAGTAGAACTATTTATACTCCTATCAGCCTTCACACAAGAAAGATGTGCTCTGTTTGCCATTAATGTGTCAAAGGAAGCTCTGACAGAGATGAACAATTAAAAATATTCACCCAAAGCCAAGGAGATAGAGCTGATTTTCCAAGCAGTACATTGATATAAAGGAGGAAATCCATGAATGGAAGTGGAAGTTGGGGACCCCAATCAGGGCATAGGGGAGAGAAAAATCACTGCTTGCATATGCACCAACCACACTGTCCTATGTGCGTGTGTTAAATCATGAAAGCTCAGAACAGTTTATGGGTTTAGATCTTTTTTTTTTTAATTCCCAGTTTACAGGTGAGGAAACCAAGGAATAAAGTATTAAGCCTAAGGTCACACAGCTAGCTAGTGAATGGTAGAGACCAGGTCTGACTTTGGGTAACCTGACTCTGATGCCGCAAATTTTGACTCCCACACTATCCTCGCTCTACTTCCGCAATAGGAGAGGTGGCGTCAGGCTCTATCATGGCTTGGGAAATAGGAAGTTTCTTTTTATCTACAAGCAATTTAAATGGAGGCTAAGAAGACTGCATCCCACTTAAATATGCCATGACTGAACAGCAGATAAAACAAAGAATTCTTCGATGTCCCTTCTGATTAGCAATCAACAGCGAAAAATATTAAAGAGGATGCATTGGCTTTACTCCCTGGGATCTGGGCACAATTTCTTGTAGCATGTATGTTTTACACTTGGAGCCCTAAAATATTTCTTTCAAAACACTGACTGCACTGTAATCAAATGTAGGTATCCTATAAATGATATGATATTTAATGATTTATTCATTTGGGAAATGATATCTGAGACTCTACAATGAACAAGACATTTGTCTTTGTCTTGAAACAGGTTGATGTCAAGGTAAGACAGATATTTACTAAGTAAATACAGCAAAAAGTAAATAAAAAGAAGAAAATAATTTTTCTTCTTTTGTGACTGATTTTGTATGGTAGTTTTAAAAAATCTTGCTGAAAACTTTCAATAGTATTAAAATTGAAATCTAGGATATACATTTTTCTCTTATATTTTGTAAAAAGGGAAATCAATCTACATAAAAACTACTTTACCATGTCAAATGTCTTCTGGAAAATATCACCCTTCCTAGCATCTAAACATTTCTATTTAAGCAGACTTCAAAATGACATTGAGTCTTCATATTTCTTGCATTCTTTTGTAAAAGTTAACTCGCACTTGATCTCTTCAATAATACTGTATTCTCCTTAAAGGCAGTGGCTGTTCCCCTCACATTTATATTTTTAGATCTAGAAAAAGCAGGCCTTCAATAAATATGTAATAAATAAGCTAAACTGATTAATGGAAACCAACTCTGTGAATAATGTTACACCACAAACGTTCTATATAAACTTGCAAAACTCTGCTGAGGATGTACAGGCTACTATGAAGAATAGTACTTCCAGATTTCTCATGAAATGGAATGAAATTGAATTCCTTTTGGTACCATCTGAATATGCTCTTTTATATGTACATTTTAGAAGATGCTTCAGTAAAGGAAGGAGAGGAGTATATCACCATTGCTAGTCATATCATAGCAAGAGGTAAAATATTAGCTATAATTTTTGCAGCAATGCTATTAACATACTGACTATAATGCTCAGATTTTAAAGGTTGTTCATGACGACTGTTGGTGGCAAACAGATACTTATTATATCAGTTCTGTATCTATCCCAAAACACGGTAGTTTTAAATGAGAATTATTTGCATCATAGCTCATACGTTTGCGGGTCAGCTGGAGAAGAATCATCGTATCCAGACTGGGCTAGCCCTGTGGATCTATGCTAACTTGCTCATGTGTTTGTGGCTCAGCTAGAGGAGTGTGCCATAGGATGAACAGCTCTGCTCCTGAGTTTTTCATCTTTTTTCTTGGAACCAGTGGCCTAGCCTGGACACATTCTCCTCATGGCAGGATCAGAGGCACAAGGGGGCAAAGAGAAATACACCAGGCCTATTGCATGTGTTTTCTCAGATTTGCACAGACACAGGCACTTCCAGCTAATTCTCTTGGTTACATGGTGGAATTCAAAGTCAAGGGGCATGAAAATATATTCTACCCCTTTTGTGGCAGAAACATCAAAGTCCCTTGACTAAGGATGTAGAAATTGAGACAGCGAGGAAGTGAACCTGTTTATACTTACATTTCTCATTCTGGGTGCTCACGCTTCATCAAAATGCATGCTCATTTCCACTATTTTGCTACTAAAATAGTAATTAAGAAAAAGAAGAAAGTAATCTTCCTATCAACTGGATAGGTGGATTCAGCAGATGTTATGGATAATTAAGTCTTCAAATTAAGATTTAGGAGTACAAGTTTGTTTTTTTTTTCTGTCTGCTATGGGAAAAATAAAAAAGACATCCATCTTAAACTATGCTAAAAGATGATTTCAAAATCCTTATATCACTAAATGAATGTGAGACGTATTTTGCAAAAGAAAATTTTGAAAAAGCACAAAAGATCTAACTAAAAGGTGTTATTATCAGATTTGAAAAAAAATCAATTGCTTGAATTTTACTAGAAGAAGATGCAAATCATTTTGTTGTACCTTAATCTAGAATACAAATTAGTATTTCTATAGCAATACAGATTTGATTGTGTTTTAAAAGTATAACAGCTAAACAGTTCCTATGATTCAGTCTATACATAATCACCTACCTTTCAAAAACAAAACTAAAAATATTCATTGGCAAAAAACAAAATTTAAAAAACAGCCAAATAATCTTGGCCCCTTGTAATATTGCTTTTACTTACTGCATTATTTTTAACCTTCTGTTTGCCTATAGTAGCTTAGTGTTCTTAGTGAACATTTTTAGATAACATTCCCTAAGGCAGCATCAATACAAGAGCATAAGTGGCTATTATCTGAGCTATTGGAAATACCTTCAAGCTCATATATTGGGTAATATATGAGCAGGTCTAGGACTTTGGGCTTGCACAGACCAGACTAATCAGATAAAAATGGACACACAGTCTCCAGAAATTCCCTAGTTGAATGACAATTTTCATTTGCAAAATACATCTCACATTAATTTAGTGATATAAGGATTTTGAAATCATCTGAATATAGTTTAAGATGGATGCCTTTTTTAGTTGTCCCATAGCAGACATGAGAAAAAAAATAAACTGGTACTACTAAATCTTCATTTGAAGACTTAATTAATTATTAAGAGCAGACCTCTTAAATGACCCTAGCATGTCAGAGACTGAACCTCCAACTCTGATTGATCATGCCGCCATACCAAGTAGTGTCATAAAAGTACATTAAAGTTATTCTTTTAATGATTAAATTGATAAGTCATAGTGCCTCTAAAATGCTAATGCAACTTATGTGTAAATACTCATTATTATTAAAAGTTGCATTGAGCATGTGCTTTGTGGCAAACTTTATGTTTCATATTGGGAACAAAGAAGGAATCATGCATGATCCCTGTTTTCTAGTTGCTCAAACTTAGGATTGCATTAGTGCTCTCTTAAAACATAAGAACATAGTTCCAAGACTATTTTAAATCCTCCTCGACTGCAGAGACGAGTTTTACCTGTGCTCCTGTGTAGACCAACAATTTGTGAGAAGCAACTGCAACATGTATTGGACATATCTCGGGCAGCTCTTCAGATTCTCTAAGCATCAACTGTCTTCTATTCCAGCTGCTGCTGTGACAACCAGCTCTGCACGATCTCTGGCTGGCTTCTTGCAGACATCCCCTGACAGCACCTCTACTTCTGCACAGGTCTTCTTTGTTGAATATCCCAGGAGAACCAACAAGATGCACATGTCCACACATCCATCACCAGAAATGCGAGGCTCCATAGGGTGAACCTTTGAACAGTCAGAGATGGGAGCCAGTGAGTGAATTGTTCCCCTCATCCTAAAGTTGGTTGCAAGGCAGTTTTATTCAGCTTCCTAGGGGCATGTTACCATGGATCTAGCAACAAGTGCACTCAATAAGCAGCCCTATCAGCATGAAAAGGCACCTTCACCTTCAGTCTTCCTCCTTCCCTCCTTCCCTCCCTTCTTGCCCACTCCTGCGTCTTCTGGTAATAGCGCATATTCCCCCTGCCGCAGGCTCTGCTTTCTGGGAAACTCAGAATTGGGTAAAAGAGAAATTTGTCATGGGGTCGTGTGGGAACATGAAATGAGTTAGAAGTAAAAGAGAAGAAAATAAGCAAGAAATGAAATTCTGTGATGAAAGGCAAAAGGAAATACTAGAAAAAGGAAACATAAAGCCCAGCTGAAGAGCTAGAGAGGAAATATTTTAATCACTCTGGGCAGTGATAAGGCTCTGAAGAGCCCATCATCTTACTTTGAGATTTCCTCTGTTGTAAATCTTTTTTTTTTTTTTTTACTGGGAAGCTCTTGAAAAACAAAACTCATTAGCGAGTCAAGGTAATGGTTCTCTTCTAAAATGTCTACTGTTCACTTTTATTACTGTGTTACTGCCAGCAGTACTGACAGCAACGTGTCACTCCAATAGCAAATGGGTGGATCTGTGTCTTTCTTCAGAGATAAATGAAGCAACAATGTGGTAAAAAGCTCTTGGTTTCGAGAGGTGAACAGTTGGATCTTTAATTACAAAGGACTGAAATCCATTACAACACAACGGGGAGTGTGTTTAATTTGCAGAGAGAGAGAGAAATAGCTGTTTTTTGCGACTTAAATGACCTTAACACAAAAACCCAACAGTCCCCCTTCTGAAGAGCAATGTACAGTCTCTACGCTAAACACGCAGACAGAATCAGGGACTGGGAATTGCTTCGTCTTCAAAACTGAGGAAAGAATGACGCATAGCTAAGCTTACTGTTGTCTGCCTGATTTACAATCATGAGTTCAGCTTTATAGTTCAGTAAAGTATTCAAACCTTTGACTTGTTTGTAGAAATAGAGCTATGTTAGAAAGCAAGTGGGTGTTATGTGGAATTCGTGGTTTTAAACTTTATTTTCTTTTTAAGATATGCCACATCTCTGAAAGTCTTTGAGTAGAGCGATATTCTTTTATCTTATTCAAATGGTTTTCACAGTTCCCTACCTTATTAAAGACACAAAGAATGGCCTGAAAACATCTAACTCTCTTTGCTCCAAATTCTGAATGTGTCATTTTTACTGTCAGTCTCTGAAATAGCATTAAAGCTTTTTCCCCGGCAAAGCCTTGTTCCTTAGCTGAATAGGAACACGTTCTTCTTCATGAGCTCCCTAGTATTCAAAAACACCATTAATTAATTCTAAAGGATCCAAAATGGCACTCATTTTGCATTATAATGTTTGGTTTTATGATGTCATTGAAGGGTAGGAACAGTCATTTCTAACTCAATGTTCCCTTCCATGTAGAAAGTGGAAGAGCATCAGCTCATTTAAAACCCAATCCTGTGTCAACTCCTCATTCACTTCCCCATCCCAAGAAAACAGGAGTGATAAGACTGATCAGGTGAAGGTGCCAGAAGAAATGGTCTTGCAGGGCTCAACCCCTCTGCTCTTGTTCTCCTGTGGACTGCTCAGGGAGAGCATCCATCCTATACCATGAGACCTCACTGGAAATTTCATTTTAATTGATTCAAGGAGAATTCCAAATCTTCTTTGATTGTCTTTCTCCATCTGCAGAGGGGCCTCCCCAGAAAGACCTCTTTTTTCTTTCAAGGAAAATTTGATCTAAAATATGCTCAATTTCCTTTTATAGACAAATCTAAAAACCACTTTGAAACAGTGATTCCAAAAAACATTTTTGTTAAACACCTTCAATGAAATTATTGACCTTCGCCTACTTTGTTTAATTTACAATTTTAAAGAAAATAAAATCAGCATAGCAAATGTCATAGAAACTTTTATTTGTATTTCTAAAAAAAGAGAAAAACCACACACACACAAAAAACTATAGACAAACATTCGTAACAGCTTTATTTGTCACAGCCAAAGACTGGAAACAAACCAGATGTTTTTCAACAGGTGAATGGTTAAAAAGAACTATGGTATATCCATACCATGGAATACTACCCATCAATAAAAAGAAATGAATTACTAATATGCAGAATAACTAGGATAAATTCTCAAGGGAAATGTGCCAATCCCAAGGTTGCATGTTGAATGATTCTGTTTATTTAACCTTGAAATAACAAAACCACAGAGATGCAGAATGTATTAGGAATTGCCAGGGGTTAGAAATGGGAACTTAGGATGGAATCCAGATGGACATAGTTACAAAAGGATAACATGAGGGATCCTTGTGATAACACAACTGCTCTGCATCTTGACTTTAGTGGTGGATACACCACCAAACTACACATGTCATAAAATTGCATAAAACTACACACACACACACAAGCACATGTAAAAATGGGGAAATCTGAATAAAATGAGTAGATTGTATTCATGTCATTTTCCTGATTTTGATACTGAACTATAGTTTTACAATATGGTAATCATTGGCAAAAGTGGATAAGGCATATATGAGGTCTCTTAATATCATTTCTTACAACTGCACATGAATCTACAGTTATCTCAAAATAAAAATTTAATTAAAAAGAAGGAACACATAAAATATGCTTTTTTTCCCTCATCAGGCTGATCCATATAATGATCAGAAATCAATTTAGTAACCATAGAAACAGGGGTTTGTAAAAGTGAAGGAAAAAGAGTATATGCAGTTTTGTAGATAAAGCTCTTTCTATGTTGCAAGATATAATATCTTACAAATATCCAATTCTGTTTGTTTGTAAATCCTGATAGTAGCCTAGCTTTTTAAAAACCTTTCACTGAGCAGTTTATAACTCTGATTTCTCAAACTATTTCTTTGTATGTTTTAGTGTATTTGAAATCAGTTAAAGAAAATCACTTTCATCATTTTACCATGATGAGAGTGATGATAGCTTTTTATTTTCATCTGTTTCCCTTGTTTGGAGTTAAAATGGCATAAGGAAAGGTGGGATTCTTCCTTTGCCATATTAAACTGATCTTTCATTCAAATTATTAAGGCAGAGTTAACTCATGACATTATCAAGAAACAAGTGCCTTTCTTTTACTTCAGAAAATGTTAAAATGAGAGAAGCCTAGGATTTAGCTCATGCATCTACCTTGAACACCATGAGACTAGTGACTCAGGTTATTTTAATTACAAGAATGTGAATTGATTTTAAGACTTATTTTAACTTTTAGTATACAAAGTCCTGTCTCTGAAACTCAAGTAAACACATTTTTATCTTCAATAGCTAATCCATGATTATGTACCGAGTCTCTAATATTCAACATAATCATTCTATTAGTGCTTTCTACTTCTTTTATCTAGTTGCAATGACTCTATCTCTAATTAACTAGAAGGAGGAACAGAACTCAGCCCAGGTCAATTATCGCAATTTATGCACCTTGATTAGTGCATGGGAACAGAAACTCTGCTAACAACATTCCCTGTTAATAACAGAGCCAAGCAAGAGATAATCTAGACAACATTCTAAACAGAAAAATAAATAAAGGTATTAAAAATGTAGGCATAAGACTCAACATCCTAATCTCAATAGGCAGTGTAAGTGATCAAGATGTTAAAAAGACTTTAATTCTACTTTCTACTTTAATTAAAATTACCTTTTACTGGAAATAAACTATTAATAAACAAGGACAGAAAAAAGTAAGCCATATTTGTATACATAAAGAGTTCCATATACGTATCATTTTGGGGACGTGAAAAGACAAGATGCATCATTTGCTTGCCAATACTGAGCCATTCTAGACATTATTCTCATTGTTGTGGTGAAACTCTGCCTACACTCTTTCTCCAGAAGTTCTTTTCTGTTTCAACTGCTAAATTCCTTCTGTGTTTAATATTTTTGTCTTCCTGGAATTGGTATGGCTCCAGCTTGCAGCATTAGCTGTCTCCAGCACTGTTCTTGGGATTTCTATCTTATTTCTCTTTGCCAGTTTCCTTTCGGTTGTCGACTGTTTCGCCTACTGCAGTCCAGATGGAACACCAGTCTGTACGGCCCACCTATCTCTATCAGCCGACAGATTACTCTTCAAATCTCATTTCGAAAGCAATGATTTACACGATATGATAGATCTTTGAGGTACAGACAAAAATAAATACTTCAAAATCATAAACTAATTGGTCTCAGCTGATCTTTAATTTTGGCAAAAGGATTTATTTCAGCCCGGGTTGCTTGTGACAAGTTTAATTGAGGTTGCTATAGATATATCTGTGCATCCAATATGGTAGTCACATGTGGCTATTGAGAATTTAAAATGTGACTCATCTAAATTAATATGTGCTATCAATGCAAAATATGTGCTAGATTTCAAAGACTTATGAGAAAGTTTGTAACTATTTATTGTGTACAACATGATTCTTTGAAATATGGATACATTGTGGAAGGGTTCAACTAAGCTAATTAATAAGTGCATTACCTCACACACTTATTTTTCTGATAAGAACACTTAAAATCTACTGTCCTAGCAATTTTGAAAGTACCATAAGTTGTTATTAACTATAGTCTATCACTCTTGAAACATGCCCTTCAAGTCTTTACCATTCCCCAAAGTACAGAGATGTGAGTAGTTCAGCTCTATTACTAGGCAAGGTGATAGTGAGGAAGCTCAATTCACATCACAGTACCCTTCTTGATACCAGGGAAATTATACAGCTTTGCCAGCCTTGAAGAGATGGTATCAGTCTTTTATCATTGTGTTTCTAGGAATTATAGTAACACATTATGGACTGTGTTCAATTTATATGTGTAAAAAAGAACATAGCAAAATATTCTCAAGTTAAAAAGAAAAATTAGGTATTGTTTATTCTGCTTCTTCATTTATGAATTTTCCATCACTCATTATTAGGTTAAAGATTTTAAGTCATGCATGAACTACTAAGTTTTCATTTTCTTTTTTTTTATTTTAGCATATTATGGGGGTACAAATGTTTAGGTTACCTATAATGTCCTGGCCCCTCTTACCCCCCCTGAGTCAGAGCTTCAAGCATGTCCATCCCCCAGATGGTGATCATAGCACTCATTATGTATGTATATACCCATCCCCTCCACCCCCTCCCATCTGCCTGACACCCGATGAAAGTTATTCCTATATGTGCACTTAGCTGTTGATCAGTTAAAACCAATTTGATGGTGAGTTCATGTGGTGTTTATTTTTCCATTCTTGGGATACTTCACTTAGTAGAATGGGTTCCAGCTCTATCCAGGAAAATACAAGAGGTGCTATATCACCATTGTTTCTTATAGCTGAATAGTACTCCATGATATACATAGACCACATTTTATTAATCCACTCATGTATTGATGGGCACTTGGGTTGTTTCCACATATTTGCAATTGTGAATTGTGCTGCTATAAGCATTCAACAATCTGGTCCACCAAGCACCTGGCTATGCCTCCTAGGGAGAGCATATTTTCTTTATACAAAGATACTTATATAAGTCAAATAAGAACATCAAACTGAATTGTATTTATTGAAATAAACTTGTCACAATAATCCCTTATTATCCTTTTAATATCTATAGATTCAAGATTGATATCATTCTTTCATTTTTGACATTGATAATTTGGGGTTTTTGAAATCAGTTTTACTGGAGTTTCTATTTTATTAATCATTTTTAAAAATAACTTTTGACCTTGTTAATTTTCTCTATTACTTGCTTTTCTTTGGTTTAAATTTGAAAATTTTCTAGGTTCTTTAGGTGAAAACTGAGATTACTGATTTTCAACCACTCTTCTTTAATCATATAAGCATTTAGATTATATTTTTCCTGAAGCACTGCTTTAGATGCATTACACAAAATTTGATATATGTCAAATTTTATAAAACAAAACTATGTGTTATAAGTTTTGTTTTAATTCCTTGGTGAGAAATTAAATGAATTAGTGAATAAAATATTGCTTATTGGAGAATCACCAGTCTGAAACCTGAGAGCTCTTAATTGTGTTTTGTTTGGTTTTTGGTGAAAGTGTGGTCATGCAAAATTAATTGTAAGATTTCCCTTTCATTATACATAAATAAAATGCTTTAAGAATTTCACTTAGACAACCACAGAATGGAAGAAAATATTTGCAAACCATACACCTGGTAAAAGGTTAATAACCAAAATATGTAAGGAACCCCAACAATTCTATGGCAAAAAAAACAAATGATACGAATAGACATTTCTTAAAAGAAGACATACAGATGGTCAACATGTATATGAAAAAATGTTCAACATCACCAGGGAAAAGCAAATTAAAACCACAGTGACATATTATCTCACATCTATTAGACTTGCTATCAACAAAAAGATGAAAGGTAAGTGTTGGTGAGGGTGTGCACATTGTGAGAATGTAAATTAGTATGCCCATTATTCAAAATAGTATAGTGGTTTCTCAAAAAATTAAAAATAGAACTACCATATGATCTAGCAATCTCACTACTGGCTACATAGCCAAAGGAAATAAAATCAGTCTGTCGAAGAGAGATCTGCACTCTCATTTTCCTTGGAGCATTATTCACAATAGCCAAGATATGGAATCAACCTATGTATCCATCAATGAATAAATGAATGGATAAAGAAAATATGGTGTAGGTAGGTAGATAGAGATAGACAATAGATAGACAGATGATACACACACACACAAATACCATTCAGCTTTATAAAAAGATCCTGTCATTTGCAACAACATAGATAAACCTGTAGGACATCATGTTAAATAAAATAAAGCCAGGCACAGAAAGATAAATATTGCATGATTTCACATGTGGAATCTAAAAAAGTTGAACTCATATAAGCAGAGACTGTGGGGAGGGAGGGTGGGGAACATGGAGATGTTGGTCAAGGAGTATAAAGTATCAGTTAGGAGGAGTAAGTTCTGAAGATCTATTGTACAGCATGGTGACTATACTTAATAACAATGTAATGTATACTTGAAAATTGTTAAGATGGTGGATCTTAAATGTTCTCATCACAAAAAAAGATAAGTATGTGAGGTGATAGATATATTAATTAGCTTGATTTAATCATTGCACAATGTATACATATATCAAAACATTGTGTAATACACCTTAAATATATAGTTTTATTTTTAAAAGTATTTCACTGAAAGAAAAACCATGAATACCAGTACATATACTATTTCTGAGACAACATAAAACAGCTTTGATAACAACTAAATTATCTTATTTTCCTTTCATTTTAGGATATCATTTAAAATCATATAAGTAAATATGTATTTGCTATAATATAGTTTTATAAATTATATACTATAAAGAGTTGACATTTTGGAAAATTCTATGTACATACAATATTTCCAACTGACATAATTTTTTTTTCTGTTTAGAATGCTACCCAGAGAAAAAGATTCTATGTATTCTATTAGTACAATAGCTTTCTTTACGGAAAAGATATCTTTTTTTCACTTTCTTTTCCCACTTTCAGACACTGGTTGTCTTACGCATATTCATACATTCTGAATCTGAAAAACATAAACTAAAATCCTGTCTGTAACCGTATAGTAATTGTTTTTAGTAGTTTCTCCCTTTCATTGTTTATTCTATGGCCTCTATTTCGCTTGGAATCAAAATTCCATTAATAGCTTACTATTTATATTATTTTTCTCAAACATTCCTACAATATATAGCACAGCTAAGTTTTCATAATTATTCACCTGACTTTATCTATAAAAGAGACTGATATTCAAGAAAAGGAAATAGTACTAACATGTATCAAGCTTCTATTGTCCTCTAGGTACAATAACTCTCCACCTCTCATACCTCCATCCTCTCCCAAATGATTCACCATTTGCTACAACCTGTGAAAGAGGTTTTCCTCATCTGGCTAGCCAAGTGGGTGTAGGAATGGTAAATGACTCCAATTAATGTCAATATATACATACATACGTAGATAAGTTTTTTTAAAATAGAGAAAGAGCAAAATGTATACAAAAAATCATGCAAATAGGAAAACTACTAGAGATATTAAGAAATACTACTACTACTTTATATACATTAGCCTCTTACTGGGTTCTAAGTACTTTATATGTGTATTTTATTTCACAAGAAACATATTATAGGAAATGATATTACTCTTATTTACAAAAAATGAAGGAACGGAAGAATATAATTTTCAGTCACTCCAAGATTCAAGTGGTCTACCAATTTTATACAGATACTAAATGGTAAAGACAAGTCTTTTCAAGTTAAAGTGTTTGCTATCTACCACATAGCAGTACATTGCTTAACATCTATGCAGATAAACTTGAAAACATCAAACAACCCCATTAAAAAGTGAGCAAAATACATGAACACAAGCTTTTCAAAAGAAGATAGACAAATGGCTAACAAACATATGAAAAAATACTCAATATCACTAATATCATGGAAATGCAAATTAAAGCTACAATGAGGTATCACCTTACCCTAGTTAGAATGGCTTTTATTAAAAAGTTCAAAAATAATAGATGCTGGCATGGATGCAGAGAGAAAGGAATGCTTATACACTGCTGGTGGGACTGCAAATTAGTACAACCTCTATGGAAAACAGTATAGAGATTTCTCAAAAAAGAGAGATACTAACTTTCAAGGAACTAAAAGTAGACCTACCATTTGATCCAGCAATCCCACCACTGGGCATTTACCCAAAGGAAAAGAAGTCATTTTATCAAAAAGACACCTGCACTCAAATGTTTATTGCAGCACAATTCACAATCACAAAGATGTGGAATCAACCCAAGTGCCCATCAATTCACGAGTGGATTAATAAAATATGGTATATGTATATGATAAAATACTACTCAGCCATCAAAAAGGATAAATTTAGGCCTTGTGCAACAATTAGGATGGAACTGGAGACCATTATCCTAAGTATTTAAAGAATGGAAAAACAAACACCACATGTACCCGCTATTAAACTGGAACTAATCATTGAGCACACGTGCACAGAGGGAAGCAAAACTCAGCAGAAATCAAGCAGGGGGGAGGGAGGTGGAGGAGATGGGTGAAAACCTACCTAACAGTTACAATGAACACTATCTGGGTGATGGGCACACTTATAACCCTGGCTCAAGCATAACAAAAGTGATCCAACTAACCAAAAACATTTGTAACCCCTAATATTTTGAAATAATAATAAAATACACACACACACACAGCTTCAGAGAATGAAATTAGCAATTAACTTCCCTGGTTTTATCAGGTTTTTTTCTACCTATATTTTTCCCTCATTCCTAAAATATGTATTTAAAATAAAATATATATTTCCATCATTCTTAAAATACATATTTTTTGGTTATGTTTTTTATCATTTTCTTATCCTCTTTGGATCAAGGCTGAAATACAAAAGTATGCAAACAAATATAGAAAAATAAAGAAAAATTTTATGATGACCTGTAGACTCTCCTGTTTTTGAGCCACTTTTTCCCTAAAATGCTTTAGTTACAGAATACAAGAAAATATGGAGGGTAAAGGCTCTGAAACCTTGATTGGCTTTAAACATAATGCACATTTATTATCTAGGCTAATCTTCTCCTTTAAAAAATGATTTGCAATATAGAAGATGCCAGTTAAGTTATTTCTAATTTGCTGATGATTGACAAGGCAGGCCAAGAGGTCTCTCACTTTCTCTCTGGAAGGGACTTTAGAACAGCTGCTCACATACAGATTAATGGTCCATATATTCCAGTCTCTTGTTGCTGACCAGCTGATAAGGCACATAATTGTCCTTAACAATTGGGCATAATTTATTCCTGCCTTAGGTGGCTGTTACCTTCAGCAATTAAAGCATAGTGACTGATGGGCCCTGTTATGTTATCCTAGCAAGAATTTAGCTGAATCTGCTCTTCCTACTCATAGTATACAGCATATCTATACATTGCCAGAAAATGGCATACAAAATAGTTTCGGCTCAGGAAATGTTCTTCTATTCTTATAGGATTCTAAAAAACTTCATAAAATAGATGTTCTACTTGATTTTAATGAAGTGCCCTTTCACTGTAGAGTTAAAGCCCATTTGTATATCATGTCTTTTGGGAATATGTATTGTTGGTATTAGAAAGTTACCAATGCACGCACACTTGACATGCAAGGTCATCAGCACTAAGAAAGTGATGTCAAAGGAAGCAGTGATTTGTAGAGGCATGAATTGTACAACCTGGAACACTCAACCCCAGAACCATAAATCTCTGGGGTATTGCTGGATTGTCATTCTAACCAGAGAACAATGGAAATCTTCTCCCAAGGGAATGATGAGAGGTTCCTGTTAGGATGTGTTATTCCCACTTTATGAAAACCTAGGTAGGCAGAGAGTGAGTCATCGTGATTGCAAAGGGAACTCATGGTTTGTGAGAGATATTAAAGCACATGCCTCTTCTATAGTCTCCTAGCCCACAACATGGGCACCATAGCTGTGAGTTCTCCAGACATTTCAGGATGGAACTCTCATCATCAGATCTTTCCTCTCCACCTTGAGAATGGCTTCTAAAGCTTTCCAAAGCTGTCTCTTAGGTCTCAGAATAATAGCTGTCTCTAAGTTAATTAAACCATCTCTTAAGTTGCAGAAAATCACTAAGATTGTATTTTTGTTATATATGTCAACTCTTAGCTATTCTTATTAATAACATCTCACAGGACTTAATTTCAAAAGTAAAATACAACTCAAGGAAAAAAGAATATTTAATTTTGAATGCATTATCTTTCAAATTTTCCATTCCTCTTAACATTAGCAATGAATAATAAAAGAAAAATTAGTGATCTCATTTTGATAACAGGTATTTTTTTTTCTTAATCACAAAAACTACTTAACTACTAACCCTGAAGAGAACTCCAGGAGGTTGTTTAATTTTTCAATCTACCAATAGTCATGTGGCAAAGATGGTAAGTGGTTATATTAGATCTCCTTGTTTCATTACGTTAAAAAGAAAGCACTATAATTTGTAATTATTCTTAAGAGGATTTTCTATTATTTAACTAGCAGCACTATTGTAAAAATGTAAGAGTAATAACATTTTAGCATCAAACTATTAATTACACAGAGAGGAGAAGGGAGATTGAATTACACTTAAGTTTTCTTTATTGAACAATACTATTTTATCCTTTTAAATACTGAAAAAATTACAGGATTAATAATTTTGCTGGTAAATATTCTTAATAACTTTCAGTTTATTTTTACTTCCTTTGTTTAAACTCTTTTCAGTTTACTTTTACTTCCTTTGTTTATTTTTTTAAAATAACTTTATCGAAGTGTCATTTACATGCTATTAAATTTCACTCATTTTTAGTGCACAATTCAAACATTTTTTATAAATTTACAAGGTTGTGCAACCATCACTATTATCTAGTTTTAGAAAATTTCCATCACTCCAAAAAGATTCCTCATGTCCATCTGCATTCAATCTCTGTTTCCACCCTAGGCCCAGACAGCCACTAATCTGATTTTGTCTATGTAGATTTCCCTTTTCTAGACATTTTATATATGTGGAATTTCACAACACATAGTCTTTTGGGTCTGTTTTTTGTTTTTCATATAGCATAATGCTTTGAGGTTAATTCATGTTTTAGCATATATCGGTAGTTAGTTCATTTTTATGACTGAGTAGTATTCCATTGTGTATATTCATTCATCAGTTGACGGAAATTTTCAGTGTTCCCACTTTTGGTCTATTATGAATAATGCTGCTATGGACGTTCATATACAAGTCTTTAGTGAACATATGTTTTCATTTCCCTTGGATAGCTGTCTAGGATGCAATCGATTGGTTATATTATATATTCATATTTAACTTTTTAAAAAATGATAAACTATTTTACAAAGGAGCTAAACCATTTTAAATTTCCACCAGTAATGTTTGAGGGTTCCATTTTCTCTACATGCTTGCCAATGCTTGTTATTATCTTTTTTATTATAACCATTTTAGTGAGTATAAAGTGTTATTTCACTGTGGTTTTAATTTGCAATTTCTTAATGACTAATATGTTGACTATCTTTTCATGTTTATTCAAATATCTCTTTTAGTAAAATGTCTATTCAAATATTTTGCCTATTTTTAACAGTTTATTGAAATGGTATTTATATAAGATATAGTTCATAAAGTGTACAGTTCATTGGTTTTAGTATATTTACAGCTGTGCAACCATCATCATAATCTATTTTTAGAATATTTTATCATCCCTAAAAGAAACCTTGTATGTATTAACACTAATCATTTCCCATTTTTTCTCCTCCAATTTTTAAATTGGATTATTTGCTTTTTTATTGTTAAGTTATAAGAGTTCTTTAGATATCCTTGATACAAATCATTTATCAGGTATATGATTTGCAAATATTTCATCTCAGTCTGTTACTTGTTTTTTTACTCCATAAAATCTTAAGTCAGATGTGGCCATTTTTTGTCCATGGATTGTGGTTTTGGTGCCATATTGAGATCTGTTTGCCTAATACAAGGGCAGAGAGATTACTTAAATGCTTGGGCTTATGAAAAAACTATTATCTATTCTTGTGGAGAAAACTGAATCTCATAGAGTTAACTAACTTCCCTGGGGTTGACAAATTAATAACTGAGCTGTTACTTTTTGCCCTTTTATTTATAGAAAGACATTAATAGGGACTTTCTTACCTTAAAATTGCTTTAATAAATACTTATTGATGACTGAATATTTTAATTGAAGCCTAAGATTCTAAAATTGATATCTGCATAGCTGCTTCAAATGGAAAGCAAGTAGTACATATAATTAGTGTATCACCTTCAACAGGAAGGAATGTTTTTCCAAGGATCTTTGTAGAGCTGTGTAACTGACTTATTACCTGTATACCCAATAATAAGGGAGGAAAAAGTACTTGACTTTGTTGAAATGAATGAAAAGAAATCAACTGGGAAGTTTATGGATTGTGCAATATCAGTGCATTAGTTTCTTTTGAATTAACATTTTTGTATTGTGTGCTAATTTTGCAATGGTTTATTAGAAAAAGTTAACAACAATGAAATAAACAACAGAAGTCCTATAAACTTGGTATGTTGCACGTGGGAAAAGAGAAGAGAATTTCTGTCACTCATTTTCCTCCTAGCTTGTGAAGGTGGTAATAGTAGTTTCTTCTCTTTGTATTTGTAAAGGAATAAAGTAAAAATAGAAAACATAGCAACAGAAAAGCATAGTCAAAATGCTTTAATGGGCTCTCTTACATCCTTAAAGAAATATGTTATTATATTAGTCATTTTTCATTATATCATTATGGTTTTGCAGTAATAATATTTTTCTATATGTATTCTAATGCACTGTGATCTTTGAGATTTTATGGTAAGTTAGACACCAAGAACATTTGATAGTAAAATCAGTGATAGTCAAGTCATATGATAGTAAAAAAAAAATGACATCAAGGACATCATACATTCATATATTCATTATAAGTTTCTAATGCCTGAAAATAGCCAGAACAGGTACACTCTGTATATGATTCTTCATAACCCCTGGCACCTTGATTTTATAATTTTCAGCAGCCATCTGTGCCCTTACCGATACTCATACATTGCCTCCATCACTCTTCCCAGCTCAGCATCTTTACCTGTCAAACTCAAGAATTACTACCTGAATGAATGAGATCAACAAAGCAATTTACATTGTGCCACCAAGCTGTCCTGGGAGAATTCACTATCCAGCTAATATTATCCTATGGAAGGTTCTGGCTTTGGTATTAGTAAACAGGAATTTAAGCCCCATCAACACTAGTTATTCTGGGTCATACCTTGGGGGGAAAAATCACTTCCACATTCAGTTTTCTCAACTGTAAAATGAAAATGAAAACAGTAGGCCCTCCTTTCCAGAAATGGCATATGCCTAAATAAAACTATATGTAATAAGCTTCAAGCTGGAAGCTGAATTGAAATCACTGAATTGAATTGATATTCTGGTATGTCTGTGCAAGGGGAGTCCAGATTTCAGAGTCTGTGATGGGTAGAGTGGAGGGGACAATGTAACATAACTCCAGAAAACATGGTCTTCAAGACTAGGGAGCATCAGAGAGATAGACCAGAAGGGCACAGGAGGGAAGCTAGAGAATAATTCCTGCAGAGATAGCCTCAGGGCTTAGAGTCACAGGTACATGACATCAACTACATGCTTTTGAGTTTTTACATAACCCTTTTCAAACTCTTCATGAGTATCAGTAGACACTTTTGTGGTAGGTATCACTTTATTATTTTACATATGTGTCACTTACCACAAAAAATTTTACCTTTTAAACTGATCCATGCCAGTGGCTTATAAAGCCTCCTATTAACTAATACTATAGTATAGTTACTGAGTTTTGATAATATGTGATCAAACCTTTCTCGGTTTGTATTGGTCATCTGCCTTGTGGTCCAGTCTATACCTCAGTCTGTAATCCACAGTGATAACAGAAATGATTACAGGAACTATTCCCATTATGTTCAATCCTACTTTTTACCTGGTAAATGAGCGTAAACAGTATGTTACTGTGGCTAAGAGTAGGGTAATAAAATCCTAGTTTATATTCTGGCTACATGAACCTTAGCATTATTAATACTGCCTAACCCACAGGTCTGTGATAAAAATTAAATGAGATGAGATTTGTAAAGTACTTGGCAGAGTATTTGGTACATGGAAAGCATTAAAATAATTGCTGTTTATTATTTTAAATTTTCTAAGTGACCATGAAGTCTAGTTCAACTGTTGCTCTGACCAAAATCCTCAAAATAAAATGTTTTTCACTAAAAATAAATGAATATATATGTATATGTTTTACAGTTTGCTCAAACCACACCTACATGAGTTTAGTAGGAACATACACATGTTAAAACCTCCAGATGCTCTATCTTCTTGTATCATGCTGATTTAACTTGAACACACTATATTCTAGGTGGACACCTTGGGGTTCCCACCATATTTCCTAAGGAGAGGGTGTTGCTCTCATGCCTGATGCTAATCCTTTCATCTGTTCTCCCAATTTTATCTTTTCCAACTTTTCAGCAAACTTTGCTTCATGAATTGTGCCTTCTGTGCATATCCAAAAAATGTATTTTTATGTGTTCTATTTCTTCAACATTTGAATATTCTTGAGTATTCATGAAAAACAAAATAACACCTTGCCCTTCACTCCCCAACCCCTCAGTCCTGGCTTTCTAACTCACTTTAAATCCATCTTATTCCTCTCCTTTAAAGCCTAGTTCCCTGAAATGAGTATCTATGGGTCTCGATCAGTGCTTGGCCCACCACACAGACTGAGCACCAAGTAATGTGGCATCAAAAAAGCAAAAGTACACAAATATCACAGCCAGTTACAGCATATTCGTGCATAACTGTGCCATTAGATGCTGTACAGGAAAACTATTCTAACTCCAAAATACATGTAAATGTTGTGTCATTTTGAAAAATAAAATTTTATTTAGCATAACCTTTAAGAGTGGGCTCTATTGTCTTTCTAATGCTTACAGAAGCTAAAGGTCTTAATCTGATTCTGTCTCAGTTCTCCACTTATTTTGTCTCCTTTCATTTACCTGCCACAACCTATAATATGGCTTCTGACTCAAAATAAATTCATGGAAACTGTTTTTGTCAAATGTTGCCCATGCCTGCCTTATCACTAAAACAAGTGGCCATGGTCCCTTAATTTACCTAATACATTTTCAGGACATGGCAGTGTTGACCAATCTCATCTTGAAATCTTCTATCACCTTGACCTAACACTGTATTTCAGCTGTGCTACAATTCTCTCAGGCACCTGAGAGATTCAAATATTCAGTCTTACCTCCTGCCCTTCAAATTTTTACCATTGTGTTTCCAATTCACATCACTGTACCTGTCACATAGTAGATAGCAAGTACCCAGGGAAGATGGATGAACTCATTATTGAAGCCTGAATCTGATTATCCATGACACTACAGCTTATATGACCCACAGACTCCCATATCTCCACTGACTTTGTGCCATAGCTCATCTCCCTCTACATTCCCCGACCTGTTCTTTGCAATTTCTGATTTTCTTTTCTTGATCCTATGCCTCAAAATATTTTTTAAAGTCAAAAATTATATAGACATACAAAAACCAGTTGTGCTTCTACATACTAACAATGAACACTCTGAAAATGAAATTTAGAAAACAATTCTGTTTATAATAGCATCAAAAGATATAAACTACTTAGGAATAAGAGGTGAAAGACTTGTATACTGAAAACCACAAAACGTTAATGAAAAAAGTTAAAGATACAAATAGATGTAAAGACATCTCGTGTTCATAGATTGGAATACTTAATATTGTTAAAATATCCATACTACCCAAAGCAACTTATAGATTCAATACAATCTCTACCAAAATCCCAATGGCATTTTCACAGAAATAGAAAAAAAATCCTAAAATTCATACAGAACCACAAAGGACCCTTAGCCAAAACAATTTTGAGAGAAGAGAACAAAGCTAGAGTCATTACAATTTCTTATTTCAGAATATATTTCAAATCTACAATAATCAAAACAGTATGATACTGGCATGACTACAAATATATAGACCAATGGAACAGAATAAAGAGCCCAGAAATAAACCCACACATATATATTCAAGAGTGCAATAGATGACAAAAGTGCCAAAACTATACAACGGGGAAAAGACAGTCTCTTCAACAAATGGTGATGGGAAAACTTGATACTCACATGAGAAAGAGTAAGCTGGAATCTTATCTTGTATCATATGGAAAGATCAACTCAAAATGGATTAAAGACTTAAACCTGAAACTGTAAAACTGTTACAAGAAAACATAAGGCAAAAGCTGAATAACGTCGGTCTCGGCAATGATTTCTTGGATGCAACACCAAATGCACAAGCAATAAAAGCAAAAATAGACAAGTGGGACTACATCAAACTAAAAGTTTTCTGCACCATAAAGGAAACAATCAACAGAAGGAAAGAGCATCCTATTGAATGGGAGAAAATATTTGCAAAACATACATCTGATTAGGAGTTAATATCCAAAATATATAAGGAATTCCTACAACTCAATAGCAAAAAAACAAAATCTGATTTAAAAATAGGCAAAGTACTTGAATAGACATTTCTCCAAAGAAGACATACAAATGGCCAACAGATATATGAAAAGATGCTCAACATGACCAATCATCAGGGAAATGCAAATCAAAACCAAAATGAAGCATCACTTCACACCTGTTAGGATGACCATTATCAAAGAAAATTAAAAAACAAAAATTATAAAATAAGCATTGGCAAGGATGTGGAGAAATTGGACCCTTGTTTACTGTTGGTGGGAATGTAAAATGGTTCAGCTTCTATGGAAAACAGCATGGAGATTCCTCAAAAACTTACAAATAGAATTATCATATGACCCAGCAATCCTACTTCTCAGTATATATCCAAATGTGTTCAAAGCAAGATCTCAAAGAGATATTTGCACACTCATGTTCATTGCAGCATTATTCACTACAGCCAAGAGATGAAAGCACCTCAAAGGTCCATCAACAAATGAATGAATAAATAAAATGTGGTATATACAGTCACCCCTCAGTATCTGAGGATACCAAAATTCATAAATGCTCAAGTCCCTCATATAAAATGGTGCAGTATTTGCATATAATCTATGCACATCTCCCATATGCTTTAAATCATCTCTGGATTACTTATAACACTTAATACAATGTAAATGTTAAGTAAATAAGTTGTTATACTGAATTACATATGGAATAATGACAAGAAAAAATCTGTACATGTAATTTTTTTTTAATATTTTTGATCCAAGTTTGGTTTAATCTATGGATGTGGAAACCACAGATACAGAAAAACAACAGTACATAAAAATGGAATATTATTCAGCCAAATAAAAAGAAGGAAATTCTATCATATGCTACAACATGGATGTATCTGGAGGACATTATGCTAAATGAAATAAGCCAGTCACAGAAAGATAAATGCTTCATGATTCCACTTATACGAGGTGTCTAAAGTCATCAAACTCATAGAAACAGAAGGTAGAATTATAGTTACAGGGAGTGATAGAAAGGGGAGATGTGGAGTTGCTGTTCAATGGACAAAGAGTTTCAGTCATGCAAGATTAAAAAGTTTCAGAGCTCTGCTGTACAACATTGTGCTTATAGTTAACAATACTGTACTGTATATTTAAAATTTAAGAGGAAAGATCTCATAATATGTGTTTTACCACAATACAAAATTATGCAGAATGTTGTTACAAATGCATGCTCTACCTTCTTCTGAACCTTTATTTTTCCTGTAACTCTTTATTAGCTTATTTTATATTCGCTAGTGTACCCTCAAGCAACTACTTAAAATCTTCTTTTTTATATGCTAGTCTATAATTTGAAGCCTTCAGAAGGCTGCATTTTTTATTTTAAAAGGCAGAGCCATAAACTATGATCTTATCTCCCTGTCTATACCTTCTCAATAACCTTTCATTCTTTCCTACTTACATCATTGAACCCATACCACCTTCCATCATTCCATGGGATTGTTCCATAATAACTACATCTCCTTCTATATGGAGTATCTCTTAAGGACCCTTTCCCTCATCTTTGTAGATAGACAGGTCTCCCTTCCTTGAAAAGTCAGCCTGATGTTCAGTTGATGTTCAGTTACTCCATCTATTCTATTTCTTGCCTTAGTCAACTGCCAATCATTAAGAAAGGACAGGCTTCACTTGTCATTCTCACTTCAACATGTAGTTCTTCCTGAATTCCTTAAAGTTTGGTTTACATCTCCACACCTACACATAAGTGATTCTCTTGAGGTATATTAGTAACATCCTACTTGATTTCTCACCATTGGCTCATTTTTTACCCCCTCTGCTTGGTTTATAAATGATCATCTTGGTGTGTAACTACTTGGTCTTAGAAATATGAAGCAAAAACATGTCTCTTTAGTAGGAATAGATAAACAGTAATTTGGATCATAATATACAGCCAGTTTTTAGAAATATATCTCAAAATTCCCAAAGGGATTTAAAAATAAAAGAAAATCACTATTGCATACAAATAGAAGCTCATTTAATGAACAGACTAATAATTTGAATGACAACAGTGGAGAGATAATTCAAGACAGAGAAACTTGTTGCTGACACCTAAATTATGGCAGTGAGTAAATGCATCAGAAAAACATGAAAAGTACCAGATGGATTTAAATACATCAGAGAATTTGTCTGCCCATTAGCAGATGAAATCTGACTTGGAAGACCACAAATAAAATGCATGTGTTTATATTTCTAATATCTTCCTAATGGTACAATCACTGCAGGATATACAGCAAGAGGTAAAATAAGCCAGAAGAAATCCAGGGCCAACCAGTATCAACTTTGCTGCATTTTTTAAAAGCGAGCATTATGTTTGACTTTTTTTAAGATAATAAAAAGGACACAAGAGAGTGCCAGAATAACATATTTGAGTTCCATTTTTATTTGTGTGGGGTTTTTTTGTTGTTTGTTTTTTGAGACAGAGTCTCACTTTTTTGCCTGAGGTTGAGGACAGTGGCATCATTATAGCTCACTGCCACCTGAAACTCCTGGGCTCAAGTGATCCTCTTGCCTTAGCTCCTGAGTAGCTGGTACTACAGGCATGCACCACCACACCAGGGCTAATTTTTCTATTTTCTGTAGAGACAGGGACTCTCTGTGTTGCTCAGGCTGCTCTTGAACTCCTGACCTCAATCAATCCTCCCATTGCAGCCTCCCAAAGTGCAAGGATTTACAAGGGTGACTCACTGGGCCCAGCCATTTTGTTGGTTTTGTTACAGTAAGATCTGAGATGTCTTGTACCACAATTCTTTAGAAGCACTGTTTTCCTATATGAGTGAAAGAGTGGAAATAATAGCCTTGCAAACTCATTTCCAATCTTCTTTTTCCATTTGAATAACTCATCTTTATTTTACACAAATCTTCTTCTTTGCTCCTACTTCTCTGTTGCCCACCTTATTCCCAGTTTTACCTTGCCTAATGTTGATCCTATTTGATAAAATTCAACTTGCCTTCATAATAAAAACTCTCAAAAAAACTGGGTATAGAAGGAACATACCTGAACATGATAAAAGCTATATATGACAGACCAAAAGTGAGTATCATACTGAATGGGGAAAAACTGAGAGCCTTTCCTCTAAGATCTGGAATAAGACAAGGATGCCCACTCTCACTACTCTTATTCAACACAGTAATGGGAGTTCTAGCTAGAGAAATCAGACAGGTGAAAGAAATAAAGGGCATCCGAATTGGAAAACAAGATGTCAAATTATCCTTGTTTGTGGATGATATAATCTTATATCTAGAAAAACCTAAAGATTCTACAGAAGAACTATTAGAACTGATAAACAAATTCGGTAAAGTTACAGGATACAAAATCAAGGATGAGAAGAAAGAGGACTCCTCATACACTCTTGATGGAAATATAAATTAGTGCAACTACTATGGAGAATAGTATGGAGGTTCCTCAAAAAACTAAAGATAGAATTACCATATGACCTCACAATCACATTGCTAGGTATATATTCAAAAGAAAGATATTGAAAAGATAGCTTTGTTCTCATGTTTATTGCAGCACTATTCACAATAGCCAAGATTTGGAATTAACCTAAGTGTCCATCAATGGATGAATGGTTAAAGAGAATGTGTTACATATACACAATGGAATATTATTCAGCCATAAAAAATGAATGAAATCTTGTCATTTGCAACAATATGGTTGGAATCGGAGAACATTACAATAAGTGAAATAAGCTGAACACAGAAAGACAAATCTTACATGTTCTCACTCATATGTGGGATCTAAATATTAAAATAATTGATCTCATGGAGACAGAGAGTAGATGATGGTTACCAAAGACTGGGAAGGGTAGCAGGGAAGTAGGGATAAAGTGGGGGGGGATAGTTAATGGGTACAAAAATATAGAGTTAGAATGAACAATATTTGATAGCACAAGGTGACTATAGTCAACAATGAGTTGTGATATATACTTTAAAGTAGCTAAAAGAGTGGAATTGGAATGATCCTAACACAAAGAAATGATAAATGCTTGAGGTGATGGATACCCCAATTACACTGATTTGATTATTACACATTGCATACCTGGATCAAAATATGGCATGTACACTATAAATATATACTATTATGTACCCATAATAAGTAAAAATTTTTTTAAATTAATAAGAAAAAGTCTTCCAATGGTCTAGTTTGTCCTCTTTAAAAAAAAGAAACTGTTTATCTCTCATTTTTTGTCCATGTTAATGGATGCTTAATCAAATCCTAGAGTGTCTACATTCCTCAGGCATTCTTTAAAGGTAGATATATGCCAAATACTTTAATTCTTCCCTGCACCCAGTAAATTATATATATACAAGAAGCACTCAATATTTTTTGATAAATGAAAAAGTGAATATGTGAATGTAAGTTGAAGCTGATATGCTGATTTTTCCTTGGAGATAAGAAATTAATATTTACTTTTATTTCTATATAGTTATCTATGAAGAGTTATTGAAGAACGTTAGTAGAGCAATTATAGCAGAAATGAGAAAGAGTAAATATAGACAACACTTTTGCACAAATTTTAGGAAATAATTACAAAGGAAAATGCCACTGATAGACTAAATAGAAATAACATAATATAGAAATATCATAATATATAAATATAAATAAACAGGGGTCCATTTCCAATTATAAATCTTTCTTACCTATGATATTAAATGCAAGTTGTCTTTAAAATGCATATATTTAAACATTTTTCCCATCAGCCAGGGCAGTGAACTTAGTGTCCAATGCATAGTAAGTGGCCAGTGCATAATTACAAATGCCATTCAACTTGTGAAGTGCAATAGCTTCACAATTCCACTGTTGCCAAGGAGTAAAGCAAAAAGGACTCTTAGCCTCCACTCAAAAAATACCTTAAAATTACCATTAAACTGACTATAATTGGAATTACAATTAAATGTTATATCATTTTTGAAAGAAAATTATTTCTCCATCAAGTTTTATAATGGCCTTTGGCACAGCACAGAAAAATTAAACCTTAAAATAAAATCTCAGTTAAATGTAAAGCTCAGATTCACTAACAATTTTCATACTTCCGAATCTCCCTATGTATATTTCTCCAGTGACCTTTCTAATGACAAAGCTTGAAATGACAGTCAATTAAATTTATATCCCAAGGCACACTGTTAATTTGTCAGGCCCAAAATAAATGCACTGTGAAGTTCATAAAATCAGCTCCTAGTACCAGAGAGTGGGTAAAGAAGAGATAGCAGATCAGTCCTGGGTCCTTACCTGGACACTGTCTTAATGATACTTCAATCTGCATGAGGATGAAGGACCAAGAAAGGCCTTCAAAGCTCCCTAATACCATGCATTTAATCACCCCAAATTATTTCTATGTCAGTACCCACAAGCAGATTATGGCCCCATTTCTAGTCATAAAGTTCACAAATTCACATGTATATATCCTCATCTTGGAGAGGCAGGTGAGGCACAGACTGATGAAATGCTCCTGACCTTTTTGACGCAGGCAAACATAACACAGGCTTGAAGATATCAGCGCTCATTTTCTCTCAGACTTTGACACCATCATGTCTTGCTCTTGGCCAGTTCAAACTTTCATTTCAAGTGGACTGTTTTTCTCCCTCAATTAGTGAAATGATAAATAATAAGCAAAAAATCCCCAGTTTATCCCTATCCTTGTACCTTGGGTGATGTCTAATGATGGCCTCTGTTATGTAAACCAGACAAAGGCTGGGCTTTCTCATTGTTTTTTTCAATTCAAGAGAACCATCAGATTCTGTCTTTCAAAGAATAGATGTGTGCCCAGTCTTCCAGGGAACCACTGCCAGGGGAAAGTGTGACATTATAAGAATCCTTGGATTTTAATATATTAATATTTAGGTAACTCTCCAACGGATGGGCCATGTACAGCAGGGAAAGTCCACGTGTGAATTGTTAAGGTAGCAGATCTGAAAAGGTATTTCTCAAAAGCAGGTACTTTCTCTAGTTCTTACTTCCAGTGATAAACACATATTTATTAGTAATTTTGTATCATGAAGGGTTTTAAAAGCAGACTCACTGGCAGTAGGAAGACATTTTAAGAAATAAAATACTTTGAAAAACTTAAAATTTTTTCTTTACCTAGTTTTTAAAGATTTCGGCTACATTTATGTTCAAAACATATACCTATTTTCCATTAACATTAAATATTTATCATTATGTGAAAACATGATGGTGTATTAAAATGTCTAAGTCAAACTTTAAAACCATTAGAAAAAGCAAAAGGGTTGTAGTTACTCTTTTTATGTAAGTGGAGATAGAAGAAAGCTCTTTAAAAATTACTCAAATGCTTCAAATGTAATATTTTCAAATACAGCAATGTAGAGAGAGTTCAGAATGTAGTGTGAAGCCAGGTTTCAATTATATTACCCAAAGAAAATAATTAAGACTTGTGTGAACTTTTCTTTCAATAATATGTTGACTCATTTATAGAAACCCACCTCCTAGAAATAGTATAAATCTCTCTGCAAGCCCAGAAACATCTCAGTCCAGAAAAATATAACAAACCAATCAGGATCATCAAATGAAAAGGTGATTTCTGGGATTTAATCTGACATGAATATAAAAGTATTTGTTCAATTGGTAACTTATTCAAGCCTATCTCTTTTCTTCTCAAAGAAGGTCGACATCCCATTATTGGGCATCCACTATTTGCAAAGTACTACTAAGAAAATAAAGAATATTCAGCCACAATCTACTGTCTTCTTGGAGTTTCTCTTGGAGAGATAAAGACCTTGATATTTCTACTGCTGTGTAAACTGTCATATTGTTTCAACAAAGGTAGTAATTACTACAGAACTACGGAGGAGAGAGATTGATTAGAACAGAATGGGAAAGGGCAATAAAGAAACAAGTGTTACCCTGGGAGTGTTTAATTGGTATTGATAGATGGCTATGGATAAATGGGTAAGAAAAAGGACTTTCCAAACAGAGAAAACCGTATTATAAAAAGTAAAGAACAGTAAGGTGCAGCAGACTTTGGTTCCTGTGGTGTGTTTAAAGATTTTGAGCAGGAGAATGACACCATAAGATATCTCTTGTGGAGAGATAACATTGGCAAGAGTTTAATTATGATATCCTAAATGAAATGTGTACACTCTGATCAGAGGTGGGTAGAATGCAAGAAAATCACCTAGAGAGTACCAGAACCTACCTCAGTCTCCTGGGAGAATTAAATGAGTTAATACACATTTAACATTTAGGTGAGTCCACAATATGCTGCTATGAGTCAATACATGAGAGCAACTACTATTAATTATTTACATTCAAACTCTCTATGTTGAAATCCTTGATCCAGCATTTATAAACTCTTTCACCTAAGATAAGTTGCATGTATTTTCCAAAGCTCAGTTTTCTCACTACAGAATGAACATAATATTCTGTTATTTAAAACTTGTAAATAAGGCAAAAAGATGACTTTGTGTCATTTTATTGTCATACTGAAACACTAACAGGTCTCCAAAAAGCAACAACTATTAATTATAAAGGGGATTGTACTTTTGTTTTACTTTATTATTTATTTGGGCCAGACTCCATAAAATTTCATGTTAACTTGTAGATTTGGTTTTTTTAGATATAATTATTTTCTTATTTCAGAATATTACAGGGGTACAAATGTTTAGGTTACATATATTGCCTTTGCCCCGCCCAAGTCAGAGCTATGAACGTGTCCATCTGCCAGACAACAAGCACCACACCCATTAGATGTGAATATAACCACCCCCTTCTCCTCCCTCCCACCTGTCTGATACTGGATAAATGTTACTACCATATGTGTACATAAATGTTGATCAATTAATACCCATTTGATGGTGAACACATGTGGTGCTTGTTTTTTAATTCTTGTGATACTTTCACTTAAGTGAATGGGCTCCAGCTCTATCCAGGATAATACAAGAGGTGCTAGATCACCATTATTTTTGTGGATGAGTAGTACTCCATAGTATACATACATTGCATTTTATTAATACACTCACGTATTGATGGGCACTTGGATTGTTTCCACATCTTTGCAATTGTGAATTGTGCTGCTATAAACATTCTAGTGCAGATGTCTTTGAGATATCATTTAACTCCAGTGAGAATGGCTTTTACCAAAAAGTCCCAAAACAACAAATGTTGGAGTGGATGCAGAGAGACAGGAACACTCATACATTGCTGGTAGGACTGCAAACTAGTACAACCTCCATGGAAAGTAATATGGAAATACCTCAAAGAGCTAAAAGTAGAACTACCACTTTATCTAGCAATCTCATTACTGGGCATCTACTCAAAGGATAAAAAGACACTCTATAAAAAAAATTAACTTGTAGATTTGTTTCTATTAGAGCTGCCAGTGATTTCTGTCTCATAGAAAAGATAGCCCCCAAAACAAAAGGTTGTATTGCCTTGTGGGACACTGACCACTTTTGTACTCCTATTTGGTGATCTTATGCCACAACACTTTGTTTCTGTGTTTATATGTACTCCATTACTCCAATTCTTTCTAGCCAGCTTTGACATTTTGCTTTTTCCCTCCTTAATATAATAAATAAATCTTTGACATGTACTTAACTATATATTTACATAAGTTATTTTTAAACATTTTTGGAAAATTTTTTAAATAGCTAATATTTATGGAGTACTAATTAAATAATTAAATGTGGTATATAATTATTAACTTGCTGGTTTCTGAAAAAATAATATGAGATGAAAAATAGTATAATACATATTTTACAGATAAGGAAAAAACTGTGTAATCATCAGTCATTGATTAAGTAAATGTCAAAACATGGTAAGTGTACCTTGCCCTAAGAATTATTCTTTAATCACCTTTACTTCTTGATTAAAGAAACTTAAAATATAATACCACAGAGCTAAGTTATCCTCTTATGATTCAAAGCTCCATGGTTATCAGATTGAGGAGAATATATGGCACATTTATTCTTTGAGATCTTTATGTTATAATTTATTATTTTCTCCTTTGATTTCTTTTTATCTGGTATTCTGTGACTTTATTCAAGTTATACCATCTCGAATTTTGAAATTGCCTCAGGATCCCAATCCCCAGACACATAATCCAAAGAATCACATATTCATGGAATTCAGTAACTTTTGCCTCTACAAAGTTGTAGAAGATATAAAACAACAGGATTTATCACTTCTGTCCCTTCTACTGTTATACTTTCTAATTGGACCTGACTCCCATTTCTCCCCAGTGTGAGGCATACCTTGAACCAGTCATGTCTAACCTCATTAGAGCAAGGCATCTCATTGTTACTGGTGGGGTGGAGGCATTTAGAAGTAAGTTGAAGTTAAAAAAAAATACATGCACTATAAATGTATATATGTTAAATATTTATAATATTATTTATGTTCTGATATACTCAAATTTTTGCACCTTATAAAGCAAACATAATTTAAAATTGAAATGAACATAACAATGAATATAAGTAAAAATTCAAAATTTTCTTTCTTCAACCCCAGTTGATTATTTGTTATCCTCCAAACTCCACCAGGATGAGCACATATGACATAACTATATTACTGCCTACATTATCTTCCCCAAAGAGGATCGGATGAGCTCACTCTCCTGTTCAATATCTTTACAAACACACAATGTCTCAGGCATAACTTGAATCTTTTGCCTTCTTTCTTTAGATAATATTGATCCCTCTGTTAGTAATGCCTCCTTTATACCCACTTCCCTTCATATACCCATAACAAACCCTAAACACCTAAGGAATGCTAAATATTCCAGGGTCCCTATTCTCTCTCTTGGCACTAGCTTCTCTCATTCCCCTGTTCCAATCCATGTTCCAATTTCAGATATTTCTATATCCATTTCTATCTGTGCTCTGGCACTGTGTCCCAGACAGAGTATTCCCTCCCCACCAAAGATATCTCTCGTGAACATGGCAAAAGAGACTTTTCAGAAGTGATTAAATTAAGGGAGCTGAGATGAAGGGGTTATCCTGGATTATCTGGGTGAGCCCAAAGAGGGAACCAGTAGTGTCAGAGTCAGAGAAGGAGACGTAACGACAGAAACAGAAATAAAAGATGTTATGCTGTTGATTTTGTAGATGGAGAAAGGGACCAGAAGCCAAGAAACGCAGATAAACTCTAGAAGCTAGAAAGGACATGAATTCCCCCCCAGAGCCTCTAGAAGGAACACAGCCCTGCTCACCCATTTAATACTTCTGTCTTCCAAAACTTTAAGATAATAAATTTTCATTGCTTTAAGCCCTTATGTTTGTGGTAATTTGTTATAGCATCAATAGGAAATGAATATATCTTGTACTGGCATGATTGGGCTCTTCCTCTTTATTTGGAAAATTCCAAGACGATAGATCATGGCTTTTTTACAGACTTCTTTAAAATAGAAGCTCAATTAATACTTAAGAAGGGATGACTTTGAGAACAAAACAAACAGTTTAATTTGTCCTCTCCAATCAAACAGGATATTTATTCTCAATTTGGTTAATCTAAAGGAATACTGTTTATGATCTTAATGATTATCTTGAATAGTTTCTTATATTTTTCCTTAGACTGAGAGTTTGTTTGCCAAATTCATCCCCATGGTGGGTAGTGTGTAGGTTTATTTATGGGCCAAAGCATTTAGATACCAAATGGAAAAACATAGTTCCGCATGCCTCCCTGTATTTTTTTTGCAAGAAATAAAATTGAGACATATTTCCACAGTGAATCTAAATGTCTTCTATATTACCAGGTTTTAAAAGGTTATGTACATTAGATATTACATCATTGTTTGAAGTACATTAGTGCTTTTGAAAACAGCTGCCTTCAATCTCCATTCTCATAAAAAGAACAACCACACAGTCGTGCTTTTTCTAATGGCTTTAAAATGTATATTAACCCAGAAATTCTGATCCACACTAATGTTTGTGTACCATAATATAGAATATTAATGGAAAACATAAAGGAGGAAAAGTCTTTACAAAATAGGGCAGAAGGAGAAACTTATGTTTCTCAAAGTGTTTTTGGTCTCAAAATATATTTCCTTTGGCGATGAATATGTTTTCATAAAAGCTTCATGAGGCAAAAGTACTAATAAACGTGTGTATTTGGCACATGATGTTGGAACAGAACAGAGCCATTGATTTTAAGAAACTTTTCTAATGAAAAAAGTTTTGACCTTTGTATATATTGCTGATCTGCCCTCTATGACTTCACATTAAAGACTGTCTTACTGCACACAGAAAGTTGGCAGACACAGGTGATGTGGGCTAAATGTTAGCATCTTACCTAAATATACCAAATATAAGGATTCCTGGGGCTTTAAGACCACCTTTACTCCAGGAAAAATTTCCTGAAATATTGGGTACATACTTTTTTTCTCTGAAGAATGTGATCTCCATCGTTTTGGTTCTAACTGGGAACTCTTCATCTGGTTTACAGAGCAGGAAAAATGGAAAATGCATTCTCATAGCAAAGTGCATTTTAATATCATTCAAAATACAAGAATGAAAAGGTACAGAGAGCTATTATTAATACTATAATTATTATTATAGTTACTAATCCTTTACTCATTTTGGCAGGGTAAATACAAAAGAAAATCAAATTCTTTGAATCAAAAGGATAAACTTCCCCTCAGCAGCAAGAAGTTCTTCCTGTGTTACAACCAGAGAGAAAATTTAGGACAAGTGTCCCTAGCACTGTGCCATATTTTGCCTACAATAAAGAGGCAATGAGCATTTCTTAAATGGCTGTTCCTTCCCTGAACCAGCAGGGAGAGGACACATACCTGCACACTTGTGTACTTAATGACTGGAAATAGGGTTAAGTGCTGCATTTAACTTTCTTGAGGCTGAAGAAAACTTGATTTTATAAACATGATGTTTGGGAGGTTTGTGGCCCTCCTGATCCCTTGCCCTGCTGTGGAGCTGAATAACACAATCTCAGTGACCCTATAAACAATAAGGTCCCCTCTCAGCCACCTGGTGGTAACAAGGAGTATGGTGTACTTTTTGTGTGTTCGACAAGCTCACAATTTACTTTGGGATGTAAATTTAATCAACAGCATTTAAAGGCTTTGAACATAAAAAGGGTGTCAGGGAAAACTACAAGAAGGACATTTTGAGGCATGAAAATTGCCTATTAAGCTAATCTTTCAAAGGTTAGTATGGAAAAAATGTATAAATACTGAAATGATCTCCATTTGGATCATAGGGGAAAGGATATTTCACTGGAAAAGTGGTTTTATTTGGTATTTTTATTTATTTACATTTAAGTTTTTTTCTGATGCTGTGCATTGGCACTTCCCTTCATACTCACTTCTTAAAATGTATCCAAAATGTCCTAAATATTGATTCTCAACCTCTCCTGCAATGTTTCCTTAACATCCCTCAATTATTCACTGTCTCTTCATTGGTATTAAGGGGATAACATACATAAATATTTTAAAATCTTGCTGTGCTGGTGATTACCGACACAGACATAACTACTTTTACTTCATTACCGATATTGTTTTTAGGTCCAATTGTATTGCTTTTGGATAAAGGCCTTTCATTTTTAAAGACTCAATGTTTAAAGACACATTTAAATATATTCCTTGGAATTATGCTAAAAAGATATACCTTGACCAGGCCTAGGATCATGCTCACTTCAGTCCTTGGCAGCAATACCATGTGAAAATTATTGGAGTATGATTCTCGAGATACAAATTGGCAATCTCATACACACAAGCCCTAGAACAAGTTTCAAAGTTGTACAAAACAACTTCCAGTCTTAAGTAACTCACAAAAAAGCCAGGATTGGCAAGGTAAGGTTCCAGAACAATTTTTATATTCAAATCAAAATAATTGATATTTCTAAAAAGAAAGCCCAAAAGACATTAAGTGTGGTTTTTACTGATCTATTTAATAGATTAACGTTTTCCTGGCTTATCCGAACACTTACATTATCTCTTGAAATTTTTCATTAAAAAAAGAGGTCCTGGGTTCCTCTGCCTCCGTGCCTGGAGTAGAAGGGCCTCTTCTAACACCCAAGAGGCACGAAGAGCATCTCAGATCTGATTTGCAAGACTCCTGGGAATAATCCCATGTTGTGATACTGAGGTTGCACCAGAGGATTCCTTTGAGGCTACTCTCCACTTCAAGCCGAAGGATCATGGGTATGTGCCTTAGGATGGCTTACTTTAGATTTTTAGATCTGTCTAAATTTTAAAGAATTCTTGCTCATTCAATCAGTAAAGATTGCACACTCTCTGTCACTAAAGCACTGTGGTAGACATAGGGTATGCAGTGAGCGGTGAAATCGGCCCTCTCAAGCACCAGAGGTAGTTGAAAGTGTCCTCGGGAGAGATGTGTTGATTACATCATAACACATGAATATAGGAAAGTGCCATATGCATTCACCTACATGGAAATCTGCCTCTGCCTGTTTCAATAGAAAACAATGAGGCTAAAATGTCAAGAAGGAATAAAATTATATTAGTGAAAGCAAACATGAGGAAAGAACACTTTAGGCAGAGGGAGCAGCTGTGATAGTCAAATAGATGACACATCTCAATTTATTTTCTAAAAGATCATCTAAACATAAAAAGATAAAAGTCACAATAGAGATATGGCATACCCTCTCTAATCTCAAGACTTTGACCATTTAATGAGCTTATAACAACAATAGGTTCAGAAAAACAAATCTCCAGTGAAGCTCTCACAGACTTTATTGATGTTTAATAATTAATAACAGAAAACATAAGGTCAATAGATGAAATAAACAGGTATCAGTGGCCTTATATTCATATTAGATGAGTAAACATTTACGTTTATCATCCTATGATTATGATATCTTCTCAGAATATTCTTTCCCCAAAATTGTAAGGAGAAAGCATGCTATATTTTTTGAAAATAAAATTTTCTTTTCTATATCTTACTTCCATAATTTCAGTTTTTTAACTATCATTTTAGAATATAACCTATTATAAATGTTACCCACAAGTATTTTAGAAAATTCTGGAAATATAGACAAAAAAAGTTAAAAGCAATCATTGATAATTTCTCCTCTCACAAAGATAACCATGTAAGCGTGCGTTCCACATAGTCGTTGCATCACAAGATACAAACATTTTTAAGGATTTGCCATATAGGACATGATGACTTCTCAGAATGATCACATTAATTATATTTACATCAGCATTGGGCAAGGTTAATGTAAAAAATTATCTTTTTTATTATGGTAGCTCTTTGAATATAAGATATATTTTATGTTTGGTAGACATTTGTATGTCACATATTATATTAATTTATAAATATTTCATATAATTTTGTTTGCTATTTTAGAAATTGGTTTAACTGTTTTCTTGGTCTTTGAATTTATCAATCTTAAAAATATTAAATTGTTAAACAAATTTTTATTTTGGCATTTGTGAGAATTTGGGTTTTTTTTTTAAGAAAAGAGTATATCACATGGGCAATATTCCTTAAAATGCATTGATGCTATTTTGCAAAGAATATTTCAAAAGAATAATAAGTTTTGGTTTTTATTGTATCTCAAATTGAGATTCAGCTTTCCATCTGTGTAAGGGATTTTATTAATATTTCCAAATCATTAAATATTTGGAGAGTAATATTTAAACTTAGTATATTTTAATGAGATAACTCCTAGATATTTTGTACCAAATTAAAAAAAAAACTTTTATGACAATGTAAATACATGGTATGTTTTTATGTTTCCCAAATTAGGTAAATTCCAAACTCAACATTTAGAACTACATAAAGCATTGTGTATATATTTTTTGTTTCAGTGAATAGGGATTTCTTATTATTTTAAAATAATTTTATGTGATTTAGCCACAGTGTGTCATTGCATGTATGCTATAATTACAATTCAAACCTTGTAATTTTCCTAATAATACATTTTCTAATTGCATATAAACAAATAAAATCTTCCATTATGACATTATTAAATGCCCATGTTTAAGAGTAAAGCAAGCATATGTGATTGTAATTCATTATATTCTAGATTTTATAAATTATCCATCATTGATAAAATCACATTTATTTATTTTTTTTTTAATTTTTCCTTTTATTTCCTCTCATTATGGGAGTACAAATATTGTTAGGGTTACATATATTGCCCCTGCCACCCCTCCCCCACCCCACTGTGCCAGAGCTTCAAGAGTGTCCAACCCCCAGGTGATGCGCACCGCACCCATTATGTAAGTATACACCCTTCCCCTCCTACCCCTCCCACCTGCCCACCACCCGATAAAAGTTTTGGGGTTTTTTTGACATTTTGGTTACATTGTACATCTTTGCCTCTCCCTAAGAAGGGTTAGAGGTAATCCCTTCCCCGCCACAATGCACACCACATCCTTAAGATGTGGGTCTCCCCCCACCCGCCGAAACCCTGGTGAATACTACCACTATTTGAGCACCATAGTTTTAATCAGTCAGTACCA
>VBSM01000949.1:14955997-15040425 GCA_008086735.1 Cheirogaleus medius | reverse complement strand
ATTTGATGATCAAAAAGTCTATATTCATTCAGTAATAAATATAATGAATTTTTTTATCTCATCATATTATGGGGGTACAAATATTGTTACGGTTACATATATTTCCCCCACCACCCCCCCAGTCAGAGCTTCTAGCGCGTCCATCCTCCAGGTGGTGCGCATCGCACTCACCCTGTAAGTATACACCCATCCCCTCCTCCCCCCTCCCACCTGCCCGACACCCGATAAATGTTGTTTTTCTTTGACATTTTGGTTACATTTTATATCTTTGCCTGTCCCTAAGAAGGGTTGGAGGTATGCCCTTTCCCTCCACAATGCTCACCACATCCCTAATATAATGCATTATGACATTCATCTTGTGAAAATTACTTAATCAGATGTCTAAAAATAAGATTATTCCCAAAAGAAAATTAAAGTCACATGTTCTTGCTTGCTAAAATGTATTTTATTATACTTTTAATGAGAACATGAATAAAAGAGGGATTTTTATATGATATTGATATTATATTTAATATTGATGTATTTGACATATTTTAGAATATGCTTTCATTTTTTATCTGCATAATATGCATGAAATATGTGTGTGTGTACACATACTTCATAAGTTATATATGTAGTTTCTACCAAATGGCACCTCAAATCTTAATGGAAATAGAAAGTTATTTCAATTTTTCTATAAGTGTAGGTAGTGCCCAACATATTGTAGATGCAAAGTTATATGCTTATTTATTAAATAAAGGGTATTAATAATGTTCAAAAGACCTTTATCCTTAATTATTTCTAACTATCTGTTCTATCAGTTTTTAACTTTGATAAATTTAATTTGTTAATAATTTTTGTTGATTCTTCATAGATTTAGTGCCTATAAGGTTACATACCAATGTTTACATCTTGACTTTCTATAACAGTTATCAATAAGCAACATCATTCTCTTTCTTTTGTGATATTTTATTCTAAATTATATTTTATGTGATGCTATAATTTATTCCTTTTGCTCTTTTGATTCACATTTTTTTGGAATAATGTATTTTACTGTTAATTATGTAATTGATTTTATCTTTTTGTTACTCTTTCCTTAGTTTCCAAGCATTATTTATTTTGAGTTCATCTGCAGCCTTTATCATATCCTAAATCTCCATATGTAGATGGATCTAATTCTTGTCTCTATTCCGCTTCACAATTCTGTTTGTCAATCCATGCACCTGTGCCAAATTGAGTTATGAAGAATTTATAGTAATTATAATATAGTAATATTCCCTCATTGTTTTCATATTTTAATGTTTCATGGCTATTATAGTTATTTTTTCCATATGAACTCTAGCTGCTAGACATGCACCTGATTAATTAATTGCATTAAGACAATTAATTGCATTAAGTGTCTCATGCTCTACCAACTGAACTAGTCAGGCAATACTGACTTTAGAAGATATGTGCGTGTATCTGTGCATGCAGGAGAATATATGACTATATATGTGCGTATATATGTGTGTTTGCATTGTGAATACACACACATATATAAAAATATGCACATATTATTTATATATACACAACGCATAATATGTGTATATATACACACACATACATATGTACAAAACAGTGTCTCTGTGTGTGAAAAGGTTTTTTGGATTACAATTTTAAATATTGTTTCTGTTCTATTGGTTTTCTTGTCCTTCAGGAACTGAGATAGTATCACTCCTTTTCCTGTCTTTCATTTTTCACTACTTTTCACTTTACTTTTTTCACTCCTCTTTTTAAATCTCATTTTTATTCTCTTGGGTGCTATCCTGTCTTTCTTCAATACTCACAATTAAAATTCAATTTCAATCTATTCTCCCTTGGACATCTTATATTTTTATTATTTATTTCTGACATCATTTTGTCTCCCCCCAACACACATTTCTTTCCTTTGTCCAGTCAACTATCTTTATTCCTGGATTTTCATTTTTGTTATTGTTCATTTCTAGTCTTAGTTTCTTAACTTATGAACCAAGGTGGTTTCTCATATTCTTAAATGCTTTTATGAGTATATTTAACTCCGTTTTAACTGTTGTTATACAGTTTTCTTTTTTATGATTGTTCTTTCAAGAATTTTCCTCAATTGGTAGATGTTGACTTAATATTTTTCCTGTTTGTTAAGAGACATTCCTGTTCTTCAAGCATGTTCTAAACATTTGCTTACAGAGTTCTCTCTTTAGAGAACAGGTCCATTCACTGAGAGAAAAGAGCACATAATGCATAGGGTTAGGGTTACTGTTAATTAGTGTTTTTACAAGATTCCCAGTTTAATGGTGCTCTCCTATGTCAGTGTTGCAAAGTTCAATTACTTAGCTTATGTTCTGTTTGTTTTGGTAGTGTTTGTGAAAACAAGAATATACAAAATGGTGGAACTTCCTTATTTTGGGAGACTGGCTAATACATAATTTTCATAGGATAATGTCAAGTTCTTGTAACAAAAAGTTTTTGTTATATAGCCTAATGTATTTTAACAGGAAACTAATATCAAACAGAATAGGGCAATTTGCATGGTGCAGTGCTCTCAGGCCAGCAACACAAGAAAGATATACTACGACTTTTCTATAGGGGCAAAAAGCCAACTGGTTGTCTGAAACCTGGGGAAGTTACTAAATAGACAGTGACACCTTGCAGCAGCCCTGGCCATGGAAAGAAGGACACACAAACCAGCTCAACTGACAAGAGGAGAGCCAAGGTAGTAAATATGCTTCTCTCCTCTCTGTCTCATTAGGCACTTAATCAATTGGCAGAAAGATTTTGAGTACTCACAATAGCCTGGTATTTAATTAATATGTATTTTTTCATTACTGGTGAATTTATCTTTTCTTTAAAAAGTTTAGTAATTATCAGTATTTCAGTTTCCCTTAAAACATCATCCACATCTTTTTCCTATTTTCTTTTCCTTTTAATGTTCTTTCTCAAGATTCATGTGACATATGTACATTTTAAATATCTCTCTACTATTATTCTGTCACAAATGCTATAAATATTTTTTCTTTGTCATTGATCTTTACTTTTTCATAATGCCTTCGATGTATGGAAGATATATTTTGTGTGGCTAAATATGCTAGGGTTTATTATATTATTTCTTCTTAGAGATTTTTTTAAATATCAGAAATACTTTCCTATTTAGTAGTATAAGACATTTGTAGATTCTTTTTGTGATAGCTATGATTTAAGTATTGATTTTTTAAAAGTTCAGATTTTTTTCACATGTGGTTTGATAAAAAATCTAAGTGTATGTGTGTGTTTGTTTTGTTAAAAAGGTAAACTAAGGTATAATAAGATTCTAAAGTGTTTACTTGAGGAAACATCAATTCATGAATTAAGCAGCTCCAGATCAGAAGTGGTTCAGATTCCCCACAAAGGGAATGCAAGGGGAGGCTTTTATAGATCAGGGTAATTAGCATATCATATCCATCATCTCATACATTTATCATTTCTTTGTGTTGGGACCATTCAATATGCTCCTTCTGGCTATCTGAAACTATATGTTATTGTTAACCATAGTCATTCTATGATGATATAGAACACTAAAACTTATTCCTCCTATCTAGCTTTAATTTTGTATCCTTTAACACATCTCTCCCTAACACCTTTCCTACCCCTCCCAGCCTCTAGTATTCTCTGTTCTATTTGTCACTTCTATGAGAGCAACATTTTTTTAGCTTCCACATATGAATAAAAACACATAGTGTTTAACTGATTTTATTTTTAGAGATGGTATTTTGCTATGTTGCCCAGGCTGGAGTGCAGTGATTATTCACAGGCACAATCATAACACACTGCAGCCTTGAACTTCTGGTCTCAAGCGATTCTGCTGCCTCAGCCTCCCAAGGAGTTGGAACTTCAGGCGTGCGCCACCCCGCCTGGCTTAATTATCTCAATAATTTTTGAATAATGTATTCCTTTTCATTTTATTATATGCATCACATCAGAGTCTCTTTAAAGACTATGTAAATTGTTTCATTGATCTATTTATGCCAGCATCACCCTATTTTAATTATTGCAGATTTATCATTTTTGGCTTCTGATAAGGCAAGTCACTTTGAAGCCTGTTTCTGCTCACTGATCCCCACATTTTACACTGACTGAGTCCTTTATTCAGTTCTTTCAATCAATTTCCTACCCAGATGAAATAAATCCAATACAGGCCTTGTGCTGAGAAATCTGAATTGTAGAGTAAGAACACAGAACAGTTTTCACAACACTTTATGAAAACTCAAAAATTCACCCAGTCCAATTTGGCAACATAAATCCCTCCTGATATTGCATTTATATAAACTAGTGAAGGTAATCACATCATCTATAAACCTCTTTTAATTGTCACTCATAAAGGTAAAGTACAGAATGGCTTTATTCCTGTCAGAAAAACGTATATGAATAATTGTTTGGTTTGATGTCTGCACTTTCTAGTCAACATAATACAGTTTTGAATTGTGAGTTAAAGGTAACCTAAATCACAGATGAAAATTATCACCCAGTTTCAGCTCTGATTCAGATTAAAGCAAGAGTTGTTCCTACACTCTTAAAAATAAGTGTTGACATGTCCAAAAGCTATGCCTGCTTTCAATGACAAACGAGTCTTCCTGTCGCACCTTGGGGAGCTGGGCTCATGAATGTGCAACATTCATCACCTCTCTCATTCTCGGGGCCACCTGCTAATTTGCTGTAAGCAACAGAATTGATGATAATATTTTTGTTTCTTAACCCACTAAATTACCTTCATCCTCCAAATGGTCTAATTGGTATTCTCTTCCTTGAAGCATCAATGGTTGATTTTCATAAGGAAATGAAAATGACAGGCAGAGTCCCCATCCTGAACTCCTGGCAGACAGATCAGTCTTATGACGTGCCTGCTGCCTACAGCCCTTGCAGAAGGTGATGGCTTGCTCAGCATTACCTGGTGGGATCCTACCTTAAGACTTAAAAGCCCCAATTTAATTTGATTAACTATTCTTCTGGCAAGTCATTAGCTGTTGCCTCCTTCATCCCTAGACTTTAGAGACCTTTTACGGAGTATGTTGTAAATAAATAAATTGGACAATCTACAGAATATGATTTGTCATTCTCACAATGTTGACAAGAACAACTGGATTTAGAGATGAAAGTGCATGGTGTAAGGAGTTGGGGGATTGCAGGAATGCAGAGGAATGTTTAAAAATGCTAAGAACCACATGCAGACAGAGAAACTCTGAGCCTGTCGGTGCCCCCGCAGGGGCACCGGTTCACATGCTGATTGTGAGCAAGGAAAATCTCATTTAAACCAAGTGGGAAATTATAGTTACCAAATTAACAATTACTTCATTCGCATATATATCTTTCACTGCTACATTTCCATCATTGCGTGGGTCACTTCTAACCTTAGGGCTCTTTATAATTTGCGATTTCATTAGTGTAAAAAATATGCACTCCGAACACTGACTGGCATGACTTCCAGGCAGAAGGATCAACTGCATGAGCCACGCTATCTTCAGCAGCCCCTGCACTGCTGTGCTATGAACTGAGTGTGTAGACTGCTAATGCTTTGTTGGGAGTTCTTTCAATGTGAAAACTATTTAATGCATTAGCTTTGAAGTGATGATGCATATGCATGCTCTAGAACAGTAAGATGCTAAGGTCTGTCCCTCTGAAGAGTCCAGTGACCACACCAGTCTCACATTGTGTAAGAACACAACTTCTTCACAATCATTGACAGTCTCCACATTCTGAACTGCTCTTCCAGATCTAAAGCCCCAGCATGCTGTGTTATTTGCAATAAGCTGAGGGCTCTGCCTCACTTACATTCCTTGTCTCTTCTATATGACTCATTAAAAAAATTTTGTGATCAATGATGAGTCTGATTTGTTAAGTGATTCATTTACTCAAATGTTTATGAGCATCTATTACAGGGAAGTTTTGGTGACAGGTGGCAGAATTTAAAGGAGAAACAAGATAGTCATTGCCTTGCCTTTTTCAAGCTAATAGCCTATAAGAGAGATAGGTGCATTGAATAAGAAATTATGGTAACAGTTGATGAGTGCTGTGGTAGAATTTGAAGGGGCAATAAGAACATACATGTAGCAAGACCACCTACCCTGGAAAAGTGGGACCAGATAACAATATGTTTAATAAACACTTGTTGGGCATCATTAAATGCATAAGATGAAATTTAGGCTGGTGCCTGAAAGATGATTTGGACTTGATTCAGTGGAAAGATGACAAGGCAGGGGTAGGAACAGAGATCAAGGGAGGCAGAAGGACAAGCATGGGAAGAAATCAGAAGCCAAAGACAGCAAGACATTTTAAGGAATTAAAATTAGATGAATACAGCTGTCCCAGGAGAGTGATCAGAGTGAGGCTGGAGGAGGAGGCCATGGGAGGTCTTCTAAGCCAAGTTAAAGAATCTGAAATGTATCTTTATGTAGTTAGACGGTTACAGTGCTCACAGGTGCCTACTAAATAAAAGTAGACTTAATTTATACATTTCTGAGCACTAACTGAAGGTGTCAATGTGTGGCACACAGAAGGTACTCAAGAAATATCTAATGATTCTGAAACTGAATGATTCTGCCAAATAAAAATTGTAACTTCATCCATTAGTAATGATTTTATAATACACATATGTGCAAATTTCCTATTGATCAACTTAGCAAACAGTATTTTATCTTTAAAAACAGTTCTTTAACCTTTAGCGAAAGCTTAATTTCAAAAAAAAAAAACTTAAAGGCCCTGAAATAGATGATTGCAAATTTCCAATGCATTGAAATATAATTATAAGCACATTGAATGGAAGCACTATAAATAAAAATAACTCATCAAGTTGTTTTTGTAACCAGAGTAAGGCAGAGTAATTAAACCAAGAAATTAAAATATGTAAAAATAAAATGTAATTCTATACATCAGATTTAGCAATGATTTTCAAGGAAAACTGTGATTGATCTTACAGTTTTGGAACAGCCTGCTTTGGTCAAATTGTAGCCAGTGCTTTGTTTTGCTTATCTCAAAGATTGCCTTCCATTAACAAATTCACAATGTAAATTTTCATGTCAACTTAAATTGAATAATCCATATAGTTAAAAAATGTGTGTATATGTATGTGTGTTTCTGGCAAAGAGCTTTACAGGAGCAACTGTCATTAAAAACATCTGCTAGTATGATTTATATTATAAATAGTCTTCATAGTTACAAAAATACAGGCTATTGCTGATGACAAATTATTCATGCTATTCTACTTAATAATATTCCAATTGGAGAATTATAAACTATTCACATACATCTAGTGTGTATTTTTTTTCTATGTGTACATGTAGAACACAATTCAAAGACAGGTCTTTATAGAGAAATAAAGAATCATAAATTGATTATAATTAACATGAGAAAATTATGAAATTCTTCATAATATTCCAGATATTCTATGAAATAATTTTCTTATAGATTTTTTAGCATGTACCAATAATCAACTCATTATTTTCTATATATAATTAATAACGTCATTCATTTAGCCTCCTTTCAATGTCTCAACGTTTCTTAAAGAATGCATAAGTTTTTATTTTTGTTTCTGTATTTATAGAGAGAGCTTAAAAACTGCTGAAAATGCTAGTTTTTGAAAATACAGTCACATCACTTAATAATGGGGAAACATTCTGAGAAATGCATCAATAGGGGAGTTCATCACTGTACAAATATCAGAAAATATACTTACCCAAACCTAGATGGCGTAGCCCTACTACACACCTAGGCTATATGGTATAGCTTATTGCTTCTAGGCTACAAACCCATACAGCATGTTACTGTACTGAATACTGTAGGCAATTGTAAAACAATGGTATTTGCATATGTAAATATATCTAAGCATAGAAAAGATACAGCAAAAAATATGGTATAAAAGGTTAAAAAAAATACAGTACACCTGTATAGGGTACTTTCCATGAATGCAGCTTACAAGGCTGGAAGTCGCTCTGGATGAGTCAGTGAGTGAGTGGTGAGTCAATGTGGTAAGTCAGTGTGAAGGCCTAGGACATTACTGTATGTTGCTGTAGACTTTATAAACACTGTACACTTAGGCTATACTAAATTTATAAAAACTAAATTGTGGTCTGGGCACAGTGGCTCACACCTGTAATCCTAGCACTCTAAGAGGCCGAGGCGGGAGGATCACTTGAAGTCAGCAGTTCAAGACCAAGAGCGAGACCTCATCTCCACTAAAAATAGAAAAAATTAGCCAGGCATGGTGGCACATGCCTGCAGTTCCAGCTACTTGGGAGGCTAAGACAGGAGGATCTCTTGAGCCCAGGAGTTTGATGTTGCAGTGAGCTATGATGATCCTACTTCACTCTAGCCCAGGCAAGAGAGCAAGACTCTGTTTCAAAAAAAAACAACTAAATTGTGCTATGACATTATGACAGCTATGATGTCACTAGGCAACAGGAATTTTTCAGCTCCATTATAATCTTATGGGACCACCATCATACATGTGGTCTTTCATTGACATGATAGTACATATTCATATATATGCATGCACTCACATAAACACACAAAAAAGAACACCAATTTGTTTCTATGGATAAGGACAAAAGGAAAAGGTTTGTATTTTCTCCTCCACTCCCCTCCCAATTAAAAGAGACGAGCCTCCGTCACATGGAAAACTGGGAGCAAAGAGAGGAAGAACCTCTTTCCAAACAGCCACCCTCTCTTTGAAGTTGCTGCCTCCCCTTGCTCCTTCAGAAGAGCAAAAGTTACAGGTTGGCAAGAGTAAAGGCTTCTGATAGTTCCTCCCTCTTATGTCATGCTATCCTTTCTTGGTGTCATTAAATCCTATATACACTTCGGTAAACAATCCCTTTATCAAATTCTCCATAATTACCCAATTTGTGTGCTCTCTGTTCCTTGTAAGAACCTTGGCAGATACAGTAATTGGTACATGAAATAGTCCCAGGAAGCATACTTTCAAACAGGATTCTGAAAATGGGTTGCTCATATTTTTGAAGGGTACACAGAAAGCCCTCTGCCATAGGAAAGTGGTACCATGTTAAGCTACAGAATGAGGTGCCATTATGTTTACTCAAGTTTTCCCTGATGATGACCCGGGATAAGATGCAGGTGAAGCCAAGATATGAGACATCATATGGCCACAGCGCTTAGTTGCTAAGGTAGAATTAGTAATTATAATGAAAATAGTGCCAGCCGCTGCTTCTGAGAGCTCTTTTCACCACAGAAAAAAAAAAAGACCGAGTGTGTCCAACTTAGAAAGCGAGTGGAAAATCAGAAAATCTTGATGGCAGCTTTGAAGGAACATCTCATCTCCTATAGTCTCAAGTTGAACATAGCTGGACACCACGACCTGCCTCAGGCCTGATTTTGAAGGTTGAAGAGTTGTAGCAATGTACCATCATCCCTGGACTTATAGAATGACTTGCCTATTATCATTTCATCCCATACGACATTGCCTCTGACCAGGAAAGGTTCAACAATAGGCTCACTCACATATAAAACACTGAGTTTACTACATACTCTAGTCTCAGAAGCTGGTTGGGAGACAATGCCTTGCACCGTCAGGTCCAGTCCAACAGAATGTGGTATATGCCTTCTACCAGCAATCAACATACTGTGCAGGGATCCATGGGACTGAAAATTAAGAGATGGAGGTAATAATGTCCCCCTTACTATTATACCAAGAAATGCACTTGATAAATTTTTGTTTCTTTATCTGGTAACACAGTAATTGAAGGGATTTGAAAGTCTTGGTGTCCAAGGGAGTAATGTTTCCACCAAAGACTACAGTCAGGTATTGACAGAGTTAAATTATAAGTGAGGTCCCTGGCCATTTTGGGGAAATTCAGTTGCTGCTGCAAAATGGTGAGGATGGGTATGTACAAATAAATATGTCTGGAATCCAAGGGATTCAATGGATGCCTCTTAGTATACCATTGTCCAATAGTCCTGGTCAATGACAGACTCAGGCAACTCCATGAAGAACAGGACCACCAAAGATTTGGGATTTTTTTTTAGAAACAAAAGTTTGGCTTACCACTCCAGAGAAAGAACACTGTTAAGCCAAGGTGGTGATGGATGGAAAAGTGAAACAAAGAAAGAGTGGTAGAAGAATAAAATTCTGATTGTTGACTTTGGCTTTGTGATACATACATATATGGGGACTGTACCAATGATGTTTTGCTGTTATTAATTGCTCACCCCTTTTGTTGCCCTTGCTATCTTATATAAATAGCAATGGTGTCATTAATATTTTAGATTTAAAGATGGGAATATGTCCTAATTGGTATTTCCCTAAAATGTTACATTATCTCATCATACTTGGGAATTCATTGTGTTGAGTGCATAAATTTTCTACCCATAAAACAATCAAAAGGATATGAAAGACAAAAGTGATGGATTATGCTACACATCTCCTATTAATCTTCCCAGTAGTGGGCATTAGCAAGAGATTAGAGGCAGGAGAAGAGGAGGTTGCTGGCTTTATTTTCTGATTTCTCCTTTGTTGCGTCCCTTCAGTTGGCCCATAAACAAAAGCCAAATCTCCTTTCCGCATAACCACTATTCCTGAGTCACCTCAAGTATAGAGGAGGAAAAGACTCCCTCTCTGTTGCTAAGTGTGTGGCACTGCATTATTCTTCGTTAATTTTCCTAAGCCCTGCCTACCCTTTATAAATATTCCTTTCATTAACCTCCCCAATTTTCCTGTTTGTTTAACTGTATAATAGTTAAACAACTTTCGTTTAACAAAAGTTAGCTAAAGGTAATAGCATGAAATAGTAACATACTTTAAACATTTTAACTTAAGAAACACAAAAGATTTTCCAGTCTTTCAGAATAGGTATACTGCTTTTTGTTTTCCATTAGCTTTCTTGCATTAACTTTACTCACGATGCATTATTTAATTGTTTCTGGTTTGGGGTTTTTAAAGTGGAATGAGTATGTAAAAACACTCGTGAAAAATATCTGAGTACAGAATTCTAAATTTTTATTATTCTTTCTTACTCTTTTGTACCTTTAAATCAACAGCAAAATTTTTTTTTACTGGATTATTTCTTTTATATCTTTCTTACAGTCCAACAATATTAATACAAAGCTTAATTTAGTAAGAGTTATTATACTAGAAATCTAACTTGGGAAAATTCTAGAAAATTCCCAATAGATTTACTTGAAAAATATGTGAATTTTTCATTCTCTATGATAATAGATCTACTAACATTTGCAGTTTATAAAATGCTTTCATATGCATTCTCTTCCAAGACAACTTTCAGGCAGATATGATCACTGTCTTCATTTTAATGCTGAGAGGATCATACATGTTAAATAACTTACCCAAGATCTTCTAGCCAGGGAATGAGAAAACCAATATTGGAATAAAGAAGGTTTTTTAATTATTATTTCAATAGAGGGTACAAGTGGTTTTTGGTTACATGAATGAATAATGTAATGGTGAAGTCTGGGCTTTTAATGTACCTGTCACCCAAATAGTGTACATTGTCCCCAATAGGTAATTTTTCATCCTTCAACCCCCTCCTATTCTCCCTCCTTCTGAGTCTCTGATGTCCATTATACCACTCCAACAGCAAAAATTTTTAAGTGACTTCCTCTATTAAATCTTTCCAATGTTTTCAACTTGATTTTTATAGAAACAACTCTATCTTTGCACAAATCTATTTCAATTAGCACAATTATATAACTAAAATACACACAATAATAATATGTCCAACTGGCCTAAACAGGGAACAAAAACCACTGACCTAGATAAACATACAACTCTATTGGAAGAAGGAAAAGTAGAAAATGCAGGCTACCAGGCACAATGGTTTAACAGACTGTGGGGATCAATGAACCTGTTTTACTGATGAATAGTGAGCATCAGTGAAGCTGGAACATAGTTCAGGCAGAGTTTGTTTAACAGAATTACCACAAGTACATCCATGGAAGGAATGAGAGTGCCAGGGAAGAGGGTGTGGATATGATCTAAAACATCCAGGACAGAATTGTAAGGAACACCAGCAAGTAAGAGATGAGTGAAGTGGAGAATCTGAGAAAGGGAGACAAGGTCAGGAATATTGGAGACTTTCCAGGAATTACTTGTTACCTAAAAGAGCATAGTCTATATTTGGCATCCTAATGCAGTTAAATTCACAAATTATTTTTTGGTTCTATCTTAATTTGGCTGCTTCCTGCTGACATATAGGGGAGTATTTGCTTTTCAGGGAACATGGTGTTTTGAAATGAGCACAGGATCATAGTTAAAGGGCCCTGGCTATGAATTCTCCCTCTGCCTCTGATGTGTTGCAATTACTCAGTGTCTCTGAGCCTCATTTACCTGAACTGTGAATATGAATAATTGTTACTCAGCACAACCACGAGGATCATATAAGGAGTCTTGCACAAAACTTACTCTTCAGAGTGCTCAAAAACTATACATTTCCTTCTTTTTCTTCAGTCTATTATATCTAGGATACATTATAAAATGGTTGAATACTGAGAAGAAATTCCTAACCACTCTTTCACAACGAATATGTGAATTGCTGGCTCTTGTTCACATTGCAAGTGGCTCAGTTTAATTTCTCTACAACTGAGGGAAAATGTTCTGCTTCGTAGCCCAGAATACATGCTTTGTGCTCTCCTGATTGATTTTATTGATTTTATTTCACACTACTTTGGCTATATTTCTCTATTCAGGTGTTCTTTCATGCTATGCCATTTCAGTAGTTCAGTCAAGCCCCTTGTCTTAGTCCATTTTGCATTACTATAAAGGAATATCTGAGGCTGGATAATTTGTAAAGAAAAGAGGTTTATTTGGCTCAGAGTTTTGCAAGGCTGTGCCAGAAATGCAGTCCGGCATCTGCTTCTGGTGAGAGCTTCAGGAAGCCTCCACTCATAGCAGAAGGGGAAAGGGAGCAAGAGAGACGGGGCGGTGCCCATGCTCACTCTTTTAAACAACCAGCTTTCACTTGAAATAATAGAGTGAGAACTCACTCATTACGATAGGGAGGGCACAAAGCCATTCATGAAGGATCTGAGCCCATGAACCAAACACCTCCCACTTGGCTCCACCTCCAACATTGGGGATCAAATTTCAACATGGGATTTGGAGGGAACAAATATCCAAACCGCATCACCCCTAGTGTAGTACAATGTGGCAGCCCTGTTGAAGCCCAATTCCTTTCAGGAGGACATCTTCCTGTGGGGAGTCATAGAGCTAACCTAGATGTCCATAAAAGTATCTGCTGTAGAAACAGCACCTCCTCCAAAGGTATGATGGGAAGTCCACCACTTCCAGACACCCCAACCAATTCTTCTTCTCACTGTTAAGCTGATTATCAGTTTATTGAAGGCAAAGATGGAATATTTAGTCTCATTAATCTATAGCCCCACTCTATTTTGCATGTATTCTTCTGCAATCTTATTTTGTCAACGTTTTTAGTTTTTTTAGTTGTTTATGTTATGTGTAGGCTATAAATTACTACGAAAAAAAGATATCTACACTCTATTCCTTAACCACATTCTGGTAAATAGTATGTCTGAGAATAGGTTAAAATATGGAGGAAATATATTAATAAATGTGTAAAACTAATGTAATCCTTTATGTGATCTAACAACTAATTTTAGGCACAAAGTATTAAAAAATTTTGGAAGGAAGATATAAAATAGCGATGTTCTTTCCCTATCATATATCATTATAAATCTCGGAATTTAAAACATAAGTTTCAAAGTGGTTTTGAGCCTAAATTTCCCAAAGATAAAAGCCAGTGTAATTCCAGAGACCCATCTATTCATGACTTGCTCACAGTGATCCATTGTTCTCTCCACTTGACCTTCGGGATTCTAACTGTCACATCAGACGAACTTTAGAGTCAACAACTGTAGCAAAATGTAGCTATAATAAGCCCTGGAAATGCTGATTGTCCATTTCAAAAATTCAGAGGTTTAGTTACTGAAATGTACCAATATAGAGTTATTATAGTTAATTGTTATTCTTATATAGAAATTGGTGGATAATACATGATGATTTTTATATGACAGATTCTGAGATTTATAAAGACTCCAACCTGTTTTGAAATTTTTATTTATTAAAATATCTCCAAAATGATAATTCAAATTCAAAGCCTTACTTCTGAAGTAATGAAAGGGATTATTAAACTCCATGCCCCCCAGCTACTCACCTAAGAGCAAGTATAAAAAAAAACAATTGCAGCTGTTTTATTCAAATTTATAGTCTTGCACATGCTGACTTTATTTTTCCATGATAGAAAATAATATTTTCTGTGTGACACATTTTTTATGAAGTGTATCAGTTAAAATCTTTGACACAAGGATGGTCTGACTGAAGCAAGGATGTATCTCAATGACCATTATTGCCATGAAGTAAGTCGTCTTAGGCTCTCTATACCAAATGGTTGCATGAAATGAGGAAAACACCTGAAATTCTTTGACATTAGTTCAGCCCTGCTTCTGCCTGTTGTGCCAAACCCAGGAAGCATGCTGATAAAGAAGACACAACACTGTCATTAGGATAGAGAAAAATTGGAGTAATTACTGTGGATGTCCAGCTTTTCAACAGGACTGAAATTTGCTAAGTTTATAATAGGATGCAGACCCTGTGCTAAGTACTCTGTATAATTATTTAATGACAATAAATGCAAGAGGTGAATGTCATTATGATCCCACTCACCAGGGGAAAAACTGATTTAGGGAGGTTTTCCTGTTTATCTATGGTCACACACCTGGCTCCATAAATCCAAGTGGACTAACTCTAAAGTCCTTGCATTCTCAAGAAGCTGAACAGTGACTCAGGCTGGTATACAGTAAGCAATAGCAAGCTCCTCCAATTAGTGTTTAAACTAAATAATGCAACAACAACAATATCCTCTGAGGCACAGATACATGAAGAGTTTGAAAAATCCCTGTGTGCCACCAATATCAACCCAATGGTACTATCTTCTCTCCTCTACTTGATACTCCAGATACTACAGGAGGGATGTTCTGCATTTGTAGATTCTTTTCTCCTTAAAGATTTCCCTAGTGCTCATTTTTTACCTGACTGTAATCTGCAAAATTTGTAGTTCAAGTTTCCTGCTTCAGGAATGCTAGACTATTGGACCCTAGAATAGACCAAATAAGCTATCTATTTGGATCTTTCTTCTTTCATTTGTGAATATAAAAAAATAATCTCATACAAGATTGTGAAATGAAGAATCCTAAACAGACCATAATGTCTTGTACAGAAAGAGTGTGCTAAATACTTGTCTCTGCTATTTAATTTGGCTGTATCTAGCATAAGTTAAGTGTAATATTAGCATAAGAAAAAAATTTCTGTTTCATGACTTACAATGAACTAAGTATTTGTAAGGAATTTCATGTTGCCAAAAGGTACAGTATAATCTTGAACCAGTATTAACATAAAATAAATCTTACAGTATGCTAATTTTTTGCTGACATGATATAAAGTGAGTAAAATCAGTTAATTCAATTTACAGAAAATCTATGACATCTTAATAAAACGTATTTCAGAAAGTGAGGAAGAGATTACTAAATATAAAATATCATTATCAAGAAATAATTGTTTTAGTATATTGTCACTAAGAGACTGCTATCTCCCTTTCTAATGGACATTAGCACTTTGTGTTGGTAATGGAAAACACATATAGCATGTCATTTAATGAATAATATTTTGAATGGCATCTGGAAAATTTTTAAAAATATTTATGGTATTTTCCATCAGTCAGTGAAATACTTTCAACCTTATCACTTAGATTATGCTTATTGTAAAAATGCATGTGTGTGAACATATATGTAAAATCTTGTTACTACTAGTCTTTTTAGCTTGAGACACCAGGATGATTTAAAAACAGGAAAAATATATGCATGAGAAAATTTTTTAGTTTAAATGAAAATAATCACCTATATCTAACTAATGATTCCTTTTATGAACACAGATTATATACTCTGCAATTATTTCCTTCCACCATAAGTATGAGACCAGAGAGATTCAATTCTTGACACTCATCTGGGGTTGGACATCAGTACAGGGAGAAGAAATGCTGTACATAGGATTTTCCACTGTTTTTGTTTTATGTATGTATGTATTTATTTATTTATTTTAGAGACAGGGTCTTGCTCTGTAGCCCAGGCTTGAGTGCTGTGGGTATGAGGATAGCTCACCACAGCCTCCAACTCTTGGTCTCAAGCAATCCTTCCACCTCAGTCTCCTGAGTAGCTGGGACTACACGCATGCACCACCATGCGTGGCTGGTTTCTTTGCTTCTACCAAGTAAGTCAACCAGAACTCTGAACAAAGTTCATTTTTTTAAAGAATATTTAATGACTCTCTAGGTAAACTTCTAAACAAATGCATTGAGTAATTAAATGAAAAGTAGGCAACAATTTACAGGCAGATGATGCTGGTGGGAATTTATTTTAGGAGCTGGAAGATCTCTTAGCTCAAATTAGCTGGGTCAGCATTTTTGCACTCTATCCCCATCTTGGCTAACTCGGTTATATAAGAGCTCATGCTTTAACTTTAGCTCTCATTCATTTGAAATTGTCTCTTTTGTGCACTTCCCCTTGCGCACATTTTATGCACACTTTCCTATGGACTTTGTTTCTCTTGCTTCTTTGCTCAGCTCCTGAAATCTACTATGAATAATATATTTAGGGAACACTGCATGCACCAACTAGTTCTCTCTCTGCTGTGCTCAGGCTAACACAAAATTTACCATTTTTTTTCCTGATAGCATCCAAATTCAGGTCTGTGTACTTCTTGAAAGCCTGCTCATCTGCACTTTGTCCCTGACTGATAGCCTTTCTGCATGGTGAGAAGAAACCATTTCCCCTGGTATATTATGGTTTCTAGCAGAAAGTCATGATGAGTAGGGACACTGCTCTGCTCCTAACCTCAAAGGAAAAAAATAACCTTCCAAAACATTCTTGCTTCTATGGTGCATTAATTTTTATATACTTTTAAATATTCCCTAATGGCAAAAGTTGGATATCAGAGATTTTAGTGGCTAGCAGAAGCACTTTCTTAGTCCTTTTAAAAGTTCACTCCTGAAACATGTAAGTACTTGAATTTAACCAAGACATTTGACAAAACTTTTCATTTTGAACTGACAAAATGGTGAAATGTGGACTCCATACTCTTTAATAGCTTTACATTTTAATTTATCTACCATTCACCCAAAGCTGCAGAAATGATTTCCACCATGAGTGACATTTACATTTTACGATAGGGGACTCTGTCCATCCCTGTTCTGTTTAGCATTTTTATTAATGATTTGAATTACTTTAAAGAAAGAATGCTTACAACATTCAAGAAAACACAAGGAAACCCTGTCTTAAAGTTTAAATGGATGTACTGAGTCTACTGAAATAAATTTGTGAGATGGATTTATGTAAAATACTATAGCTAGTAGGGAACAAGATATTTCTCCATTTTTGTTAATTTCCAAAATTTTACATCACATTTGAAGACCAATTCTGTGTGCTAACAGCTGCTGACCAATGAAATAAGTTATTCAGATGAGAATGAGCTACAGCTCTGATGTCAGACTGCTTGAATCTAGATTCTATACTCCATTCTCACCAGCTATGTGACTACAAGCTACTTAACTTCTCTGTGACTTTGGGGAAAATACTAGTATCTATCTTATATAATTCCTGGGTGAAATAAATAATATAATAAATGCACATCATTTGAGAATGGCTGGCAGATGGTATTAGCTCAATAAACCCAGTGATTATTATTATCTTCTCTTATTATCTTTTCTAAATATCTTTGCATCTGGATTATGTTTCCTTCTATATACAGGCTTAAATTTTATCTTCAACAAAAACGATGTGGTAAGAGAAATCCTCTGTTAACTGCAACACCTTTTTAATTTTTATTTGAATATAGGTTTATGTATTTGCACAGTACTGAAGAATTAGGAAGTTTTCTTAGATGAGACAGCCCACACTTCATCACTGTGCAAATAAATGAGCAATTCAAGAGAAAATTAGATGAAATCCTTAAATTAAATTCCATATTTTAAAAAAATGCTGGTAGAAAATGTACCCACATGTCTTGCTATTAAGATCTAATATTTTCCCAAATGTGTAGTAATGGGGGTTAGAAAGACATCCCTTAGTCATTCTCATGAAAAGATTTGGATAAATAGCTTAAATAGACAGTGTGATTAAGGGCTCTTCAATAACATCAAAATCACCTCCAATTTAATTCTACTCATTCAAGAAAGAATTTACTTCATTTGTAAGTTAATACCAGATTTCTTATTAATGTAATAATTGGCAAACAACATTATTTGGCCTTGATATTCAGTAAACCTAAATGTGCTTTGAGGATTATTAAACCAATGGGATCTTCAAAACCAAGAAGAATAGGAAGATACAATTGCTTTATTTTTCTCATGCTTTCCTCTGTGACCTGAATGTTCAGATCTTATTTACAAAGCGATTTTTGGAAGGTAATTTTGGAAAGGTAATTTTAAAAAATCATGATTTTATCAGAAAGGACTAGGAATGAAAGTTAATATAGTAAAAGAAAAAAAATGAGCCAGAATAATATGTTCTATTTTCCATTTCACTCACTTCTTATTCCTCATATGAGTAGAGAAAAATGGATATTTACATTGAATTTCTGAGAGTTTGACATGTTCTTGAAGTACTTCTTCAATAGAACATTTTCAAAATTCTCTTATAAACATCTCTCTATGAGCATTTTCCTAAGAACAGAAGAGGTCTATTTTCAACTAAGTCTGTAAGCTCTGTCAGAGGGAGATGCTTTGTCTCTTAGAGGAAGCCTTTGGAGAAGCCTCCTCCCTGAGCACTCAGTGGTCATAAACTCACTCCTCTTTAATATGAGTTGTGCTCGTGGCCAACTTTACCAAAGGCATGTGAAGGACTTTAAATATCTGAAGATCACTGAATACAAATATAACTACAAATGATATTCAATATTTTAGAAACTTGAGTTTATTTCTGATTCTAAACAAAACAAACAAAACCAAAACAAAGTCTTTTAAATTATGCACACACATCACACCCCCTCCTCAAGCTGTCTCAGTGTTTCACTTCACCATCAAATGCCTTAAATATGATATACTATCTCTAATGACTATGCCACCATTCATTCCTCTGTTACCACAAACTGAATTTTTATCTATGTATGTATGACCCTCATCATTCTATTATTACTTCTCATGGGCAAAACAATGTCTTCCAATATCAATGACTTTTTCTTCTTCTCCCTCCTTATTCTATTTGTCCTCTCAGCAGCAAAACACTGTAGATCATTGTTGCTTCCTTGCAACAGCCCCTACTTTCTGTCCTCCCAACCCTCTTTCACCTCATTTTCCAAACTCCTCTCTTGTTGCTACACACAATACAGATATTTCCCTAGAGATGCTCTCTTATCCTTGTCTCACTTCTCACTTTTATTTAGATCTTTTCAACAGTGTTCTACAGTTTCAAGATGTATATAATAAATCTATCATTAGCCTCTTTTCTGAACTCTAAACAAATATTTTAAACTGTGGACAGAACTTCTCTATTTGGTTAGACTTGAGTCAATTAAACTCAATATCTAATTCTCCAATCCTGTCCAGTGTATTTTTCCTGTATTAGTGTATAGGATCACCACTACAACCAGTTAGAAAGCTATACATCACTGTTTATGATTAGTGTTCTCTCACCACTATGAAATATTTATAAATTCTTTAATTCAAATATCAAAATAATTTAATTCTGATCCATTCTCAATATCTCCACCAGTGTTCTGATTCATTAACCCTCACTTGATCTATTAGAATAACTTCCTGATTAAGCTTATGATATCAATAACTTTGAGGACTGACAATCAGTACCTCCTTCTCAAACATATCTTTCTTGCCCCCCAACACCATCCCTTACGAAAGTTTATTAGAATTTTCTAATTTGCATTAAATAAGATATTATATTCTTAAATCCTCTTTTAGAATATACCACTAGAAACGCCAGGCCACTTTGAATACTTTGAATTATATATTATTAACAGCTTTCACATATTTGTTATGGTGATGAGAAGTATCATTAAACTTACCCTTTTGGATACTCAGATATCCAGTGACGACGCTTTGGCCCCTTACTCAACCTGGTGACTAAGTATAAAGTAGATGGATTATTATGCAGATTATTTTGGTTTATAAATAAAACCCACTTCCAAATTCCAGGCACACTTTGCTAGTTTTAAGGAGAAATAACAGCCAGGGTATTAAAAGTAGATCAACTTCAGTCAAATACGCATTCATGAGTTGCCTTCCTTCCACCACTGACACCATATGCCACAGCTACCCAAGGGAAGAGGAAGAGAGCTGACAGAGAAGGGTTTGCAAACCAGCCTTTGAGAAGGAGGATAAGATCCACCTGGGAAGTCTCACTCAAGATGGGCGGAAAGATGACTAAGGAAATTACACTGGAATCGAGGATAATTCTGGAAATAGGGAACTGAAAATATAATAACTTCCCCCTCTAGGTTTTGCTATGAATGAATGCTGATGGAGCATAGAAACTGTCAAATAAGAAGAGGCCACAATGAGATGTGAAGAGTAGATGGATGTAGGTGGGAACTTCAATATATTAGCCAAGTGAAAGAAATTGGCGAACCTCTCTGATGTCACAAAGTATGATTGAGGGTGGGAAGTGCTGAAGGAAGACAAGAGCCAGGGTCAGGCAGAATGATGCAAGTGGTGTGCCCAGCCACTCTGAGAACAAGAGTCTCTGCACTGCTGGGGATTAGAGATCAACTGCCAGTACGGTGGACAGTATACACCATAGCACCATGGACAGCAGACATGACAGCACCATGGACAGCAGAAATCATACTAGACCTAAGGAGTAGACTGCTTTCTCCTATGGCCTGACGTGTGTGAAGGAGTTGGGAGAGAGAAAGAGAGGGTGAATTATTTGTAGGTCATTTTCTAAAATTACCTATAAGGCCTACTGTGATACCAAATGACCCAGGGGGAACCCAGTGAACAAGCACTGATAAAGAATTTAAAATTGGAACTGAGCTTATATTTTGAATTCATTGAATATTCTCTTGAAAAAAGACATGTTTCCAAAATGAAGTAACTAGAATATTAGTGTCAAAAACACGTTTTTTTCATTAGCCACGGGGAACTATCAAGAGTAATTACAATGCAAAACAAAAAAAGCTATTTTTTTAAAAAAACAATATATTCTATTAGGAAAAAAGTTCCTTCTTATACACACTGATAACACACTAACACTGACTTAATGCTCAGGACCCCATGCTCCTCTACCTCACCACCATCCTCTTCCCTGCCCCTCACCTCCTATTACAGGAGACCCAACCTATTTCCACTTCTGCTCATCTCTAGCACAAGGCTATTTTTCCTGTTTGGTCTCCTTGGATAATAAGTCTCCTTATCCTTCCTGCTGACTGACTCTTACTGAGTCGTTAAGATTCAGATTATATTCTTATGGGAAACTCCTCAGACTAGCCCCAAGTTGAGTCATGCTTCCTTCCCATGCTCCATTGGTACCCCATGCACATTTCTATGGTTGTACTTGCCAGACGTCATTAAAGCCTATAGATTCTATGTTGGCTTCCCCCAGTGTTTTGAGCTCCTGAGGGCAACTGTAGTCTCCTATTTATCTTTGTGTCCGTGTCCACTGGACTGAGCATAATGCCTGACATATAATAAATAACCAATAAATATCAAATTCAACAAATGGAAAGAGTTATGTCTATTATAAAAAAGACAAAAAATTACAAGTATTGGTAAGGATGTGAAGAAAGAGGATTCTTGTATACTGTTGGTTGGAATGTAAATTAGTACAGATATTACGGAAAACAGTATAGAGATTCCTAAAAAATTAAAAATAGAACTACCACGTGATCCAGCAATCCCACCTCTGCGTATATATTCAAAGAAAGTGAAATCAGTATGTCAAAGAGATGTCTGAACTTCCATGTTTATTGCAGCATTATTCGCAATAGCCAAGATATGAAATAAATTTAAATGTCCATCAACAAATGAATAAAGAAAATGTAATACACACACATACACACGGAATACTATTCAGATTTATTTATTTATTTAGAAACAGGGTCTTGCTCTGTCACCTGGGCTAGAGTGTAGTGGCATCATCTTAGCTCATTGCAACCTCAAACTCCTGGGCTCAAGCGATTCTCTTGCCTCAGCCTTCCAAGTACTTGGGTACATGACCTGGAGTAAAGTACCATGACCACAATGCAAGACTTACGGATTTTTTTTTATAGAGACAGGGTCTCACTATGTTACCCAGGCTGGTTTCAAACTCCTAGCCTGAAGAGATCCTCCCACCTTGGCCTCCCAGACTGCTGGGATTACAAGCATGAGCTACCATACTCGGCCTCTATACAGTCTTTTAAAAGGAGATCCTGTCATTTATGACAACACAGATGAACCTTGAGGACATTATGCTAAGTGAAATAAGCCAGGCACAAAAAGACAGATACTGCATGATCTCACTTACATATGGAATCTGAAAAAATTCATCCCACAGAAACAGATGGTAGAATGGTGGTTGCAAGGGGCTTGAGGGTGAGGGGAGAAAACAGGGAGATTTTGGTTAAAGGATACAAAGTTTCAGTTAGACAAGATGGATAAATTCTGGAAATCTATTGTGCATGGTGACTATAATTAATAATAATGTAATTTATACCTAAAAATTGCAAAGAAATTAAGTCTTAAATGTTCTCAACACAAAAAAATAAGTATATGAGGTGATACATGTGTTAATTAGCTTGATTTAATCATTCAACAATGAATACATATACCAAAACATCACATTGTACACTATAAATATATACAATTTTTGTTTATTAATTATACTTTAATAAACCTGAGGGTAAAAAGAAATTTTTAAAAATGCTTAGAAACAAATTTAACCAAGCAGGTGAAAGATTTATACAATAAAAATTATTAAAAAATGATGAATGAAATTGAAGAAGACACAAATAAATGAAAAACCATCTCATGTTCATGGACAAAAAACATCAATATTGTTAAAATTTCCATAATACAGGTGTGATGCAACCTCTATCAAAATTCCAATGGCATATTCACAGAAATTTTTTAAAAAACTAAAATGCACATGCAACCACAAAAGACCCCAAGTAGCCAAAGCAATCTGGATCAAGCAAGAAGAGCAAAGCTGGAGATATCACACTATTTGACTTCAAAATACACTACAAAGCTATAGTAATCAAAACAGTATGGCACTAGCATAAACACAGACATAAGACCAATGGAAGAATAAAGAGTCCAGAAATAAATCCACACATTTATGGTCCATTGTTCTTCAACAAATGTGCCATGATGGGGATAAGACAGTCTCTTTAATAAGTGGTGAGAAAACTGAATATCCACATGCAAACACCTAAAATTGGACCATTATCTCACACAATATACAAAAATCAAACTCAAAATGGATTAAAGACTTAAATACAAGACCTGAAAATGTAAAACAACTAGAAGAAAACACAGAGGGAAAGTTCCATGACATTGGTCTGGGCAATAGCTTTTTGGATATGACCCTAAAGCACAGGCAACAGAAGCAAAATTAGATAAGTGGGATTACGTCAAACTAAAAAGCTTCTGCATAGCAAAGGAAACAATCAACAGAGTAAAAGACAACCTACAGAATGGAAGAAAATATTTGCAAATCATATATCTGATAAAGAATTAATATCCAAAATATATAAGGAGCTCCAACAGCTCAATAGAAAGAAGACAATTTTTTTAAAAAATTGAGCAAAGGATCAGGATAGTTTTCAAAAGAACACAAACAAATGGCCAAGAGGTATATGAAAAATTGCTCCATATCACTAACCATCAGGGAAATGCAAATTAAAGCCACAATGAGATCTCACCTCACACCTGTTAGAATGTCTATTACCAAAAAGACAAAAGATAACAAGTGTGGAAAGAAAGGAGCCCTTTTACACTTCTGGTGGGAATGTTGTTTGGTACAGCCATTATGGAAGACAGCATGGATGTTCCTCAAACAAATAAAAATAGAGCTACCATATGATCCAACAATCCCACTCCTGGACATGGATTCAGTATGCCAAAGAGACATTTGTACTCCCTTGTTCATTGCAGCATTATTATAACAGCCAAGGCATGAAAACACTCTAAATGTCCATGTATAGATGAGTGGATAAAGAGATTGTGATATATACATATGATGACATATTATTCCACCTTAAAAAAGAAGAAAATCCTGTCATTTACAACAACACAGATGAACCCAAAGGACAGTATGCTAAGTGAAATAAGCCAGGCACAGAAAGACAAATACCACATGAGCTCACTTATATGTGGAATCTAAAAAATGTGAACTCACAGAAGCAGAGTAGAATGGTGGTTGCCAGGGTCTGAGGGTTGAAGGAAAGGGGAAAGTGTTCATCATAGTGTCCCAAGTTTCAGTTATGCAGGATAAATAAGTTCTGGAGATCTAATGTATAGCATAGTGACTATAGATAATAATACTGCACTGTATACATAAAAAAAGATAGTAGGTATTAAATGTTCTCATCACGTGCACACAAAAAGAAAGGTAACTATCCAAGGTGATGAATATGTTAATTAGCTTGATTGTGGTAATTATTTCATAGTATGTGTATATACAAATAAAAACATCAGTTTGTACACTTTAAATACACATACAATTTTTATGTGTCAATTATACCTCAATCAATCTGGAAAATACTTTTAAAAACAGATGAATGAATAAAGATTTAATTTTAGTATCCTAATGATAGTATACTAAAACCCATCATCAATGGGATTATGTTTATCAAACACAAAATATCTTTCTTGGACCTCAAAAAGTGTCCACCATAATCTTACTAAGGTATAATTCTATGTTTTTACTATTATTACTAATCAAATTTACACATTGATATTCTTATGGAGTGGTTTACTAACACATCATGTCATTTTGTTTACAGATAAAATATAGTGAATGAGGTGACACATCCCATCTCTGAGAAGGTTGATAAATTTTAGTGTACTCAAAGCAGAGTTAACATTGTAAAAGTCTATTGGAGGTGGAATAATAAATGCAAACTAAGAGAAAATTGAATTTCTATTCAACTTGGCACTGAATTTCAACAATATGTACTGTTATGTCAACTTAGGTGCTATTAGAAAAAGAAGAGTGATTTTCAAAGTTTAGTATTATTACTGTGGAGAAAAGCAACATTTTTTTAATTCAGCATGGAAACTTAAGACAAAGGAACCCCATTTATGTCAACAATTTTAGGGTTTATGTTTCAAGCTACTTTATAAAGGCAAACCGCAATGTGGATTATATTCAAAACAAAAAAGATGAGAGATGCACAATCTTCCTCATTATTGAGGCTCATGACTAGGACAGGATGCTGGTAACTTACTAAAAATTCTACCAAGGCTCATTTTTAAGGGACCTCAAATATTTTCCCAATTTAAAATATAACTAATAACATGAAAGAAAGCAGAGGAAAATAGATATTGATTGTAGTCATAAGATTAAATTCCAACTCCAAATGTCTTCTTTTCCCCCTTACTATGTGTTACATAAGTTATTTTCTCAGGCAGCAAAGAAAAAGGTCAATTTGGTCAATGCAGGCATCAGAGTGTTGATAGCTTTAAAAGCAAAATGTGTTGGTGCCTTAATTATGTAGGCCATTGCCTCAAATGCCATATCTATTTGCCAAGACATTTGATCAGAGCTTGTGTATCTCAAACTGAAGCTGCAGGTCATTTGTACCCAGTTCACTGCAGAATCTGAACAGGCACCAGGAGTCAGACAGAACTGAGAATGTTTCATTATCAAGAAGGAAGAAGGTTTAATAGAGCGTTATAGTCAGCATGACTCAGAGACGCGTTTGTTTTATACTTAGTACCGAGGCTTATAAATGCTAGATTGAGTTCTTTTCCCAAATTATTTTCCTAATCATTTAAACAGTGTTGTCTCATCATAAATCATGTTTTCTCAGGACCAGTAACTTATGCCTTTTCAAGATTTCCCTTTTGAGTTAGATAAATATATTATTTTGTAGCAACAAACTCTAGATTATAATTATATCCAATAAAGGGAGAATACACCTCAGAGAAAAAGGAAATAAAAAGAAAGGATTGATTGGGTATAAAATTCACAGTGACTACATACATAGTGACTTGAACATGTTCATTAAATATAATCATGGTATAATTTGTTTCTTAATGAAGTAATAGAAGAAAGCACTGATAAAAGAATAATGGGTAAGATGAGAGAGGGAATGTTATTTAGGTTTTATATACATAATCAAACAGACAGATCTCCTCTATGCTCGAGAGAATTGCAGCTCTGTAACAGAATCAAGTACAAAATTACCTAAAGAATATTCTGACTTCTTTTATTTTTCTATTTGCAAAAAGTGACTGATTTAATTTCAGCAAAGCAATGATTCTTAAAGTTTGTATCCCTCTTTTGTAAAGAGGTAGAACAATAGAACATAACGCATTAAACCAATTGGAATGAATCACAAACTGCACAGATATTGTTAAAAATGAAAAAGTAGTCTCAGCACAGTGGTATGTGCCTTTAATCCCAGCTACTCAGGAGGCTGAAGCAAGAAGATCACTGAGCCCCGAATGAGCCCCAATCAATGAGCCCCGAAGCTCAAGGACAGCCTCCGTAATATAGTGAGACCTGTCTATAAAAAAAAGAAAAAAGAAAATAAAAAGTATTGCATTCAACTGAAGAATAGAGAAGCTAAATAATCAAGTACAGTTATACTGGCAAGCTTCAGCACAGTTATATGGGTGACTAACTTTCTTTTATCTGGCTAAAAACAAAATTAAAATCTCAAGGATTGTATTTTAAAGAGGCATATTTACTTTTTAGTTGTACAGAAGTTCTTATGAAACATGAGTCAGTTTACTTTTTAAAAAAAACTTTATTTGAAAAAGTTTTATTAATAAAAAAATCAAACAGAAAATTTCAAAAACAAAAATCATCCCCAAATCTCAGTACCCAGATATCTTTACTGTTCTCAGTGATATATAGATATAGATATAATGTAAGTACATTTGTAAAGAAAAATCACAGTAATGTACTACAACAAATGACTTGCAACTAACTTTTTTCATTTAATACTATATAATGGCCTTATTTTAAAATCAATACAAATAGGTATATCTGCTTTTTTTCAAACTACTGTTATCAATAGTAATTTATTTAACTACTGTCCTTTAATGGAACACTTAGATGAGTTCAACATATTGCTACCACTAACAACATGCTAATAGACATCTTATACGCTCACATTATATGTGCATTTTAAATTGCGAGAAACTGTTAAATCAGCAACACGTTTGAGAGTATTTATTTCCCACATTTCATCATTGCTGAGAACCTTTAATTACTTTAATCTTTGCAAGTTTGATGGTCAAAAATAATGTCATGATTTTTATCTACATTTATTATTAGGGACATCAGTGATCTTTTCAGATAATTTTAGGGATCCCTTTGACAACTTTTCTATTGATCTGGTCATCATTTTCCTTATTTTGTAAGGGCTTTTTTTTGTATGCTGTAGATTTACATATTATAGATCATTTGTGAATTGCATGACATTCTATGAGGAAAGGTACTCTTAGGGACTGAAGGTATGTGTCCCCCCTAAATTCATACATTGAAGCCCTAACCTCAAGTGGCTGCATTTGGAGTAAGGAAGTAATTATGGTTAAATGAGGTCATATGGATGGGGCTCTGATCTGATAGAATTAATGTCCTTTTAAGAAGAGACAGAGAGCTCTTTCTCTCCACATGTGTGCTCCAAGGAGAGACCATGTGAGAACATCGTGTGAAGGTGAACATCTGCAAGCCAGGAAGATAGCTTTCACAGGAGACCCAATCAGCCAGAATCTTGACCTTAGACTTCTAGCCTCCAGAACTTTAAGAAAATACATTTCTGTTGTTAAGCCACCCAGTCTATGGTACTTTGTTATGGCAGCCAGAGCCAACTAAGACAGGTACCATTAATGCCCTCACTTTACAACTGTTGAAACTGAAAGCCAAAAAGGTTAAATAAATATTTCCTCAAAGTCACCTAGTAGTAAGTATTGGATGCAAGATCCCAATCCAGAGTCTCTGACTACAGAAGACATTTCTATCACAGAAAGCCTCGGTCTATTATTTCAGACCACTGAGATCTTTGTGGATCATAATTCAGTCCAGTTTTGCTTTTTCAATAACACTAGTGAATGTATTTGTTTTCTTTGTTACATAACACACTACCACAAATTTAGAAGCTTACAACTAAACTCCTTTATTATCTGATAGTTTTTGTAGGTTAAAAGTTCAGTCACAGCTTACCTGGGTTACCTGCTAGAGGGTCAGACCAGGCTATAATTCAGGTGTCATCCAGGGCCATGGTCTCATCAGAGGCTCAAGTGGGGAAATATCTACTTCTAAGCACTCTCAGGATGTTGGCATAATTCATCTCCTTACAGTTGTAGGACTGGGATTTCTGTTTTCTTTCTTTGTTATTGTTGCTGTCTAAATATTTATTTTTTCCAGCTTTATTGAAGTATAATTGAAAAATACAGTTGTATATAATTAAGGTGTACAATATGATGCTTTGATATATGTATAGATTCAATACAGTGTGCATTGCTATACCATTTTTGTTCTTCTCCCACAACCCCTGGCTGACCAACATCTCCCCTGTCCCTAAAATTCCATAGTAGAGATTGCCAAAAGTTAGTGGAAAATAACATGGAATTTAGAGTTAAGGACAAAGGAGAGGCAATTGGAGAAGGAGCAGTGAGTAGAGGAGCACTCCATGCAGCAGTGAGTAGAGGAGGCATGTTGGAGCAATGATTTTATGTGAAAGAAAAGAAAGAGATAAGTTTTAGTTCCATCTTGTCCTATATCCAACCTGTCTTACTATGTGAGAAAATTACATGTTTTTCTCAATTTCATTTTCCCTCTATGTCATTGAGGCATTCAGTTTTTCTTGCCAATGATAGCACCCTCATGGTGTCACTTACTCATCCTTCCTGCCTCCATTGAAATGAAAAATTGCACTTTCTCACATCAATTTTTTTCTTCCTCCATTATAATTTGAAGAATAGGCCTCATAAGTATAACTCAGAGTTCATCTGGGTCTTCTGTGTCCCGTAAGATAAGCACATGAGCCCAAAACCACATCCTGGGGTAGCAGAGAACCTCAAATGTCTGCACAGACACTAAGGGCTTCCTTCTTGGATCCTCTCTGCCCGAAGTCTTCTTTGAGATTTTCAGAATTCTATTTTCTATCACATCAACCTCTGCCAGTATCTCTCTGCACATCATTCTGAGGTTACTAAATCCAGGGGTGTTTTTATATGATAGAAATGTACACCATTTAATTTTAAACATGAAGAACCTCTTAAAATTTTGGCTAGCTTCCCACAACCACCACCAGCCTTCACATAACATAATCTCACTGGGTCCTTGTTCTCCATATCTCTCTCATTTATATTTTTCCCCTCTTTCCAATCAGAAAGAAAAAGTGAAAATAATAAAAAGTAATCTGATTTTCTCATACAGAGTAGCTCCTAATGTGATTGGAGTGTTGTGGATACTCAAGTCCTGGTGATTGCACCTCCTCACTCAAGCTGCTGATCAGGATATTTTAGAATATTCCCTTCCCTAAATGGAAATCTCATGCTTGCTGTCAAGATAATAAAAGTAATACATTGGTGACATATTTATACTCTTCCTAGATTGGGGGTCCTGTAGGATGCTACTCGATTTGTCTTATTCATCTTAGAACACCCAGCCTCCAGCCTTGAGTCTCACAAGCCTTCTATATGCAGATGATGTTGTACTGAGCATTGGAAGGATATATTAAAACTTAGCGAGTTCATATAAAAAATACTGTATGAGTGTAACCTGTGTTTCTTGTTAATTTGCAAGAATTTACACTTCTTGTATGTTTGCAGGACTTCAGAAACATGGAACTTCAAAACTGTACCATGAAATATATACCACATCTCACATTTCCAGACCTACCATCTATCCTCAATATACCATATTTTATATGACATGCAACCATGTCTCAGAATACACCACCTATATACCACAATGACCACTCCTACTGTATTACGTGCCATGCCAAAAACCATACCCCACAGCACACACGCCCCCACACTTACCATCCCCATCACACAATACTGCACCACAGAGCACAACACCACACCTCACCACACACCCCACACCTACCATTCCCCAATAGACCGTATTATATGCCAATCAAACAACACAACATGCTATACAATGCCATTTCCAAAATATCACGCACCACATTACATCACACCACATAGCACACCATGTCACACTTACTATCACAACACAACACACCAAACATACAAATGCAAATTTTGTGGTGCTGGTTGAATCCTTAGTGAAAACAGGGAATATTGAGATTAAAAGATATCTCATTCTTCTATTGTTTCATAGCCACAGAATATTAACCTACATAAAAATTATTATGGACTTCAGGGAGAGATACTTATGTCTATACTTATCAAATACGTTAATGATTAAAAGGAAAACTGCAGTTATTTTAAGTAAACTAGAAAACTGGGATGGGTGAAAGAAAGTAAAGTAGAGGCCTGATAATTTGTAGGTAATCCAGAGTGACTTTTAAGATCATGAGTTGTTCTGGCCCCAAACCACTCTTCTCTGACCAGATAGTAATAGCATTTGTCACAGATATTGCAAATGTTAGTTTGCTTGTCCTGTTTCCCAGCCTACTCAGTGAGGACACCAATCAACTCTTTTGCTGCTGTTTGCTCAGAATATTACCCAGCACCTGGCACACAGTAGGCAATCAAACAATTTTTACTGAATCACTCCCTTGAACAGGAAGATTAACTTGCTTTCACAGAAGTTATAAAAATGTAATTTCAAGATACATCTATTCTAAGGAAGTCTATAATATTATTTAATATTGTTAGGGGACTTTTTAAGCCCTTGCTCCCTCATTCATTTTCATCCCCTTTCAAATTTCATGGGAAATTTTAGGGTACTCAATTTCAAACACAGTTGTGTAACAGATTTCAAATTAAATAAAAGTAGATTTCCCTGTGATTTAAAAGTGGAATAAGTTTCTAATCAATTATGCTTATATTTCGCTTGGCTTGTCCTTCACAGCATAGAATTTCTAATGGTGTATAAAGTTGGGAAAACCATAAACAGTCTCTCTACCATATGCTATCACTTTCTTTAATTACAATCCTATTTGGTTTCTTAATGAAGTAAAAATAAAATCCAATATATAAATGTTATGACATTTAGGGATATCTAATTCATGTTCTCATCCTGTGATTGATTTTCCTTGATGAAGAATTAGAGTGGGTTAAGGCCTTTAAAACCCAATATATTCTAAGCCTCTCAACACATCAGTTTTCAAATAATTGTATTTTATTTTTTTCAAAGCCATCCAAGTACAGCATTTTATAGCTCCTGTGAGGCCATCTCTCTGAATGTAGGTATCTTCAAGAAAATGCAATCAATGTAATTCATCATGCACTTGAATTTGAAAAAGATCAGTCCAAACTATGCATTAACTCTAAGGACAACCACACTGATTCTTATTTATCATGCAAATATTTTTTCTGTCACCTCATTTTATTCATTCTTATGAATTAGCTAATGGAAAACAAGATAGTAAATATTACAAATAAAAATATTTTTAGTAAATCCTAAGATCTGACACTCCCATTGTCTAACATTAAATAGTGATTGTAACTGTTTTAGTTTGAACAATCATATATTAGAATATATAAGGAAAGGGCAGAGCAAGACAGCAGAGTAGGACTCCTCAGTCATTAACACTCCCCATAGAAACATTAATTTTAACAACTATTTATGCACAAAAATTTCTTCAAAAAAGCTAAGGGAACCAAGTGGGATATCACAGTACCTTGGTATAGCACAGAAATAAGAAAACCTATATTTAAGAGCATAGGAAGGACAGGTTTACATTACCTATATTACCTCTTCCACAACCCAAGGCAGCACGGTGTGGAGAGACATACCCTTTGCTTGAGGAAAAGAGAGGGAATTGAGCCCAGGAATTTGCCTTGGACCCCAACACTGGGCCTGCTAAAGAATAACTCAGCACCAGGCAGGCTCTCGTGGTCCCAGACCACAGACTGATACCCGTGAACTGAGCCTCTAGGTTTTCTCCAGTGCCAGGCTAGATCCTGCAACACCAGGCTTCATGTTTGCAAAGCAGACATAATCTCAGTCTGCACCACTATCAGGCTGACTTCAGTGATCCCAGCCTCTAAATAGTCCTCAGTGACAAGCTGGTCCCAGTGGCTCTGGGCTTCAGGCTGGTCCCAACAGCCCCAGGCTCATGCCATCTCCAATGGCCCCAAGCTTTGGATCTACCCCAAACAATGCTGGCCCCTGAAGACATGGAATTTCGACCAGCCTTTGGAAATACAGGCTCCAGACCCACTCCATCAGACCCAATCAATAGGTCTGCCCAAGTGGATCCAGGCTCCAGGCCCACCCACCTGCTGATCCAGGGACCAGACCAGTCAGCCCAAGGATTCCAGCAGCAAGTCTGTGCATGGACCATGGCAGATGGCCTACCAGAATATCTGGACAGGCTGACAATTGAAGAGCTTTACCAGACAAAGCAAGTCTTCAAATACTGGAATTAGTACTTACTTCTCTATATGTGCTGGCATTGGCCCGTAGCCACAGGATCAAGAATAATCAGGGAAAAATGACATCAGCAGACAAAATAAAGTTCCAGTAACCAACCCTAAAGAACTGGAGATATATGAATTGTCTGGCAAAGAATTTAAAATAATTGTTTTAAGGAAGCTCAGGGAATATTAATAAAATAGAGAAAAACAATTCAACAAAATGTGTGAAATAATAAATGACCAGCACAAGAAATTTAACAGGTATATTTAAATTAAAAAAAATAAAATAGAAAATCCAGAGATGAAAAATACAATGAACAAAATTTTTAAAATGCAATAGTAAGTATCAAAAATTAGAACTGATGAAGCACAAGAAAGAATCTTTGAACTAAAAACAGGTTATTTGAAGGTATACAATCAGAAGAGAAAAAAGGAAAAGGAATTAAGAAGCTTATGGAATTTTAGGGACAGCATCAAAAGAGCAAATTTTCAGTCACAGGAGTTCAAGAAAGAGAAGAGAGAAACAAAGGTGTAGAAAGTTACTTTTTAAAAAATCAGAAAAAATTCCCAACCTGGAGAAAAATTATCATTATCCAGGTACAGGAAAGTCAAAAGTCTCCAGTTAGATTCAATCCAAACAAGGCTACACAAGACATAATCAAAGTGTCAAAAATCAAAGACAAAAATAGGTTCCTGAAAGCAGCAAGAGAAAAGAAGCAACATATAAAGGAGCGTCAATACAGCTAGCAATAGACTTCTCAGCAGAAACCTGACAGGTCAGAGAGAGTGGAATGACATAGTCAAAGTGCTGAAGGAAACTGCCAACTAAGAATACTGCACCTGACAACACTTTCTTTCAGAAATGAAGAAGAGATAAAGACTTTCCCAGATGAATAAAAACTGAGAGAGTTCATCACCACCAAATTTGTCTTACAAGAAATGCAAAAGGGAGTTTTTCAAACTGAAAGAAAAGGATGCTAATTAGTAGCATAAAAACATATAAAACTCTAAGACTGGTAAAAGTAATTACACACTCAAATTTAGAGTAATGCTGTAATGGTGGTGTGTAATTACTTATAACTTTAGTATGAAGTTAAAATTTTTAAAAAAAACTATTAAAATCATTGGCTGGTTGGCTCATGCCTATAATACCAGCACTTTGGGAGACCAAAAATAATAAAAAGACAAGCTTCAGACTAGGAGAAATTAACATTATTAGTTAATAATAATGTCAATTTCTAATTGGAGAGTTGACATTATTAGTCATTAGGTTATAATAATACCACAATGTGATACCACTTCACACCAATACAAATTACTGTAACAAAAAAAGCAGACCATAACAAGTTTTAAAAAGAACATGGAGTAAACAGAAGCTCACATTTTTCTGATAGGAATTAAAATGGTATTACCACTTTATAAAACAGTTTGGTGGTTTCCTAAAAATTTATAGATTTCCCATATAACCATCAATTCCATTTCTAGGAATTTACTCAAGATAAGTGAAAGTCCACCCAAAGATTTGTAACTGAATGTTTCTAGCAGCATTACTAATCATGGTCAAAAAGTGGAAATAATCCACATGTCTATCTATTGATGAATAGATAAATAAAATGTGGTATTCCACACAGTAAAATATTACTTAGCAATAACATTAATTGTTAAATGCAAAGCATGAGTGAACTTTAAAAATATTATGTTAAGTAAAAAAAGGCAGACAAAGAAGATTATACATTATACATTTCTACTTATAAGAAATGTCCAGAAAAGGAAATTCTATACAGAAATCAGGTTCTTTTTTGCCTGGAGCTGAGAGTGAGACTTGAGACTGACTCCAAATGGGCATGAGGAATCTTTCTGGAGAGATAGAAATAATGAAACTATGTTGCTATTTGAAAAACTGTAGATTTATTAAAAATTATTATACACTTAAGGTGGGTAAAATTTATGGCATATAAATTTTATATCAATAATTCTGTTTAAAAATCCACACAAATAGTGTTAGACAGCTAGTAACTTATAAATCTAAGCATCTCTGTCTTCAAAACTTAAGCTACATTATGCAGTTTCCTTAAATATACCAAGGTCCATGAAGTGCATTTTTGTCATTGGACTGCTTAGGGAGTGGTGCACATGGTTAAAGACTAATTCCTAGCTAATAGCCACAGGTTGGGTAATAATTAGGTATTGAATCCGACTACAGTGAAACTTCTCTTATTAACATAGTCATAAGCCTATACTGAGAAACAATGCCAATGAAAGAACAAATTGGCTGAGATAAGGTTACTGATCCAAAACACAACATATGATTTTTGCAAATACACTTATAGCTATTAAAAGAAGCTTTTACTCAGGGATACTATGAACACCATCAGTTTTTTATCAATAGAAGTATCAATTAGGCATACATTAAAGAATTTGCTGGAAGTTCTTCCTTGTCTTGGACATTAACCAGGCAAACTCTTACCATTTTATTTCCAATCTATGCTGAAATATAAATTAGGTCTGATTGAATAACACTAAATTGGAAAGCATACTTTATAACTTTCAAAATCATATTTAGCCTTCTTAATATGTCCGTAGAGCAAATTCCCTTCAGGGCATATTAAATTTATATGGCATTATATAATGGCTTGTGAATTGCAAGCAACACATATTAGTAACAGTGAAAAAAGCTAGACATAATATTAAAATCAAGTTACATGAGATATGCTTATCCTATTTTCAGAAACTAGTACCATTTTTTTGTTCATGCAAAGGGTGCTAAAATTAGTTTAATGCTTATAAACCAACTGCCTATGTTTATTTGAAAACCTGTTCCTCAAACATAGAAATTTTTATAGGGCATATGCTTCTCAGTCTTTTCATTTTAATATTTTCTTTATACCAAGTAATGTTTAATAATCAAGATATAAAAAACCAAAATAAATATAGAATACTTAATACCGAAACATTAAATTGAATTAGAATTACTATACCATACTCAATAGAATAGAATTTAAGTATAAATTAGTTTGGTTAAAGATAAAGAAAATTGTGTTTCCTATCTCAGAATAAGGTTATTTGAGATAAAAATGGTAAATATCCTTAGTAATACATATTTATACCAAAAAACTGATAAACTTCATATAAAATGTTACAGAATGTTATAAAATTTCGCAGATAGCATATGATACTAAAATGAATAGAAGAAGAAAATATATTAGATTCCTATCACATTGGAAGATGAGCATAATATGTCTGGATTCTAGAACTAGGACTTAATTTCCAAAATAATTTCTCTTGATAATGGTGTCTAAATGTTATATTATCTATAAAAACTATTTCACCTAACTTTATTTTCTATTCTATGACTAAAATGACATGATTTTTCAGAAAATTCTTACTTTAAAGTTCTTTATGCAGACCTGAGTAAGATGTATTAAAGTATTAAATATAAAATATTAGACTATGAATATCTTCTCACTCATTTACTGTGATTATTGTCATAGGCAAATAGTCAAATTACTTTGACCTTATCTCTCCGTATTGGTCACCTGATTACATGCAATGGTTAATCAATTAGGTTTTGCTTTAACAAGGGGAACCATTTCCTACTGCATGGCAAGGATCTATAATTTGTGTGCAGATAAATCATGGAATAATCTATTGGGGACATTGGTCAGACACTAGTAATAAAACCCTCATATGGTCTTATTGATCTTAGAAGTAAAGTATCCTTGAGACATGCACTTAGACTAGATAATACAACTATACAGTATAAGTGTGGTTCATAAACTAAACAAGCAAATAAATACCATGTAGTATATAGACAGGTATAATCCTACGTATTCAGCATAGCTTATATTCTTGCTGCTGCTATTGCTCTGAATTGCAGTTACCACATCCATAAAATGGAGAGACTTAATGATATTCAAAGTTGTCTTCAGGTCCAATTTTTAATAATTCTTCTTTAAAAATCATTACATTTAAGCACATAAAATTAAATATGCACATAAAATTAACTTGGGACATAAGTGAGAAGTTTGGTGAACAGTAATAGGTTGATGAGTTGATGAAAATGTTTATGGGTCACCAAATATCTTCACCTCGCAGATTTAAGAGTAAGAAATCAAAAACAAAATTACACTTTTGTACATTTGTTTAACAAATAACTTTTATAAAATTTCTGTTATATATAAAGAAAAAATAAGAACTCTGGTTTTGAAAGTGACCAACCTTACTCTGAGAACAACTTTCTAATTGAAAACAATATGGAACATTTTTTTGTTGTTTTTAACAAAAACAAATTAAAAATATATGTGTGAAGACATCAAAGAGCTACTGAGAGAAACTATGAAACTACTATTAATGAAAGAAAATATGGGGAAATGCTTCAGGACGTTAGTCTGGGCAAGGACTTTTTGAGTATATACCCCAAAGCACAGGAAACCAAAGAAAATTGGACAAATGGGATCACGTCAAGCTAAAAAACTTCTGCACAGCAAAGGAAACAATCAATAAAGTGAAAAGACAATTCATACAATGGAATAAAATATTTGCAAACTACCCATCTGACAAGGGATTAATAATGAGAATATATAAGGAGCTCCAACAACTCAATAGGAAAGAAATAAAATAATCTTATAAAAAACAGGCAAAGGATCTGAAGAGACGTTTCTCAAAGGAAGACATACAAATGGCCCACAGTTCTACAAAAAAATGGTTCCTCAGAAAACTAAAAATAGAACCAAAAAAACTAAAAATATGACCCAGCAATCCCACTGCTAGGTCTATATCCAAAAGAAGGAAATTCAGTGTACCGAAAAGATATCTGCACTCTCATGTTTTTGCAGCATTATTCACAATAGCCAAAATGTGTAATCAACCTAAGTGTCTATCAGTGGTGAGTAGATAAAGAAATTGGGGTACATATACCAATGGAATATTATAGAGCCACAAAAGGAATGAAATCCTATCATTTGCAACCATATGGATAGAACTGGAGAACATTATGTTAAGTGAAATAAGCCAAGCACAGAAAGACAAATCTCACATGTTCTCACTTATATGTAGGAGTTAAATATTAAAACAATTGATCTCATGGACAGAGAGAATAGAATTATGGTAACCAGAGGCTAGAAAGGGTAGCAGCAGGGAGGGGAGGATAAAGTAGGGATGGTTAATGGTTGCAAAAATATAGTTAGATAGTTAGATAAAATAAACAATATTTGATAGTACAACAAAGTGACCATAATCAACAATAAGTTAGGGTATACTTTAATATAACTAAAAGAGTAGAATTGGAATGTTTCTAACACAAAGAAATGATACATGCCTGAGGAAATAAATACCCCAATTGCCCTGATTTGATTCACTCACATTGCATGCCTTTATCAAAACATCACATGTACCCTATATACAACTACTATGTACCCATGATTAAAAATAACTTTTTTAAAAAGAAGAGTTAATGAGACAACAAAAATTACTGTTTTGCCTTATTGTTAATGTTTTAGACAGTCAATAATTTTTGTTATTTCATTAACTCTTTTTTTTAATTATTTTTAATTATGGGATTTATACCCCTGTAATATGCTGAAATAATAAATAAATAAATAAGGTACTGTGAAGTTTAAAATATATAATACGAAGAATTTAAATACCTAAAAACTATAACACATCAAGTTAATGTATTCTAGGAACCTTTTTGTCTCTGGAAAAGGAAAAGTTTTATCTATGTTAATTTTGATAAGCCAGCTATACATGAATCTGCAAGGAAATTACTAAAATAATTTTCAAGGCATGCATAACTTACAAACTTATAAACTTATAGACAGGAAAGGCATAAGAAAATACACATTTTAACTTATGGTATAAGAAGAGAGAAAAAGAACAGGGATGGGATATAATAATCAACAGTAATTTAAACTCAAAAATTCAAATAATAATAATAGTATCATGTATATGGATTGTCAGACTGAATGACAGAACAAATCCCAACTACATGCTCTTTAGAAGAAGCACACCTTAAATATAAGGACACAAAGTAAAAGGATAGAAAAGTTTATATTATAAATACACTAAATAATAGGAAATTAGAAAATGTTTTTATATATCTTGAGGTAAAAGGAACATGTCACATCAGTAAAAAGTTTAGTTCACAAGAGAGATGTAATAATTTTAAATTTGTATGTAAATAATATGCATAGCAAAATATAAATGGCAAAATAATTAGAACTAAAAGGCAGAATAGAAAATTCATCATTAAACTGTGTGATATTTTAATTTATCCCAGTGTCTGATTAAAAAGCAAACAAAAATTAGGAGTGTATTGAGGACTTGAACAGCAGTAACAAAAATAAAATAAATTGACCTAACTTTTATATACTGAATACTATGCCCCAAAACTTTGGAATATATCTATTTTTTCCATTTCCCAAAATAACCACTAAAAAGTCATATCTTAAAGTATAAAGGAATTCTTAAACAATCTGAGAATTGATAATACATGGAACATAATCTTGCACCATGAGTAATTAAACTAGAATTTAGTTACAAAAAATAAATAGAAATCTCTCTTATATTTGTAAAGTAAGAAATTCCTGTTTAGAAATCTGGTAGGTTGTATGTACTTCCTGTTTCTTTGGACACTCACTCTTGGACCCCAAACACCATGCTATAAAGAAACTGGGACAAACTGTGCAAAGACTTATGTAAAGAAGCCCACTTGGAGGAACAAGGCCCAACTTGTCAGCCACGTGAATTATCCTAAAGTGAAATCTGTCCCTGCTTAAACCATCCTGCCTGATGCCATGTACAGCAAAGATATGATTTTCTCATTGAGTCTGACTAAATGGCAGACTCATGAGCTAAATAAATTATACAGAAACCAGACACTATATGCTATCAGTACAATAGGGATGCTCGCGGGAGCAAGTTTGGAAAAGTGTAAGAGTGTGCACTTCACTTGTTTAGCAATTCACTGAACCAGAATGTGAAAAAGATCCTGCTTTAGTAGGTGGGATTAAAGAACATATTCTCCCATAAACTACTGAGATGCCAAAATTGTCTCATCTATCACACAGCTTTCTTTTTAGCTGAAACACCAAATGTGTTTAAAAATAACAGAGTGATTAGTAGCACTGAATTGCTTGCTTCCTTCCAAGAATTCATAGACTGTTGTTTCTGTGCTGTGACTTTGTGTGAGCAAGGCAAAGGCCATATAACTTACCTCAAGAATAACATGAAAGAATATGATGTAAAAGTTGCATTTCAACTGTCTCACATATACAAGTGAATAAGCAATTGAATTCTTAAAAAAAAAAAAGGGACTGTAGCAAAAACCTCTAGAACTCAGTAATATAAGAGAGATACTTTCATATAAAGTGAGCTAAAGCCATTGATCCCATACATAGAATTTTTGTTGTCATTAAAAAACAGACATGATTAAACATCAATAGGAGAAAAACAAGCCCAATTTGTAGTGTCTTTCCTGGACTTACATATTTTAAAGAAGGGGCTTGACAGATTATGATAGAAAGCCTTCTAAGGATTAGAGAGTGAGACTAGAAATCAAGTGAAAAAGAAAATGACAAGAAGTCAAAGAGTTGGATCAGTTCCCAGCCCCTCAAAATCAGCAGATGATAAAGATTTTCAACTGAGTTTACCTAATTACAAACCGGTGTGAGTGGACAATACAGGTATGGAAGAATGAGTTGAGATTTTTTTCATTAACGATCCAAGGTGAGGAGACAGGCTACTCTATCTTGGCAGCAGTAAATTGGTAAGTTCTATATCAATTTTAAAATAATTGTAGAGCTCTGCAACATTTTATAACTGCCAATTTGATCTTTCGGCTATAGAAACCCCAAAATCTCTGTCTAAAAGTCTAGATACTTTCAAAATTTGTAATCCTTGGTTAGATGTTTTTCTCTCCTAAACTAAAAAATACTTTGCCTTCTTTTCTCCTTTCATTTCAGTTTGACATGTGGAATCAACAGTGATAATTTTCATAGTTGCCACCTTTGTATTTTCAAATGAATATAGGTTATATATTCTTATAAATTAGATACATCCACAGCTAGATAGATTATGATAGAGAAAAGGTGGGGAGAGAGAGAGGATAGATAGAAACGCACTTTCTCCACTGTGGGAGGCCAAGGGAGGAGGATCACTTGTGTTCAAGAGTTCGAGACCAGCCAGAGCAAGAGCGAGGCCCCGTTTCTTAAAAAAAAAAAAAAAAACTTTCTCATTTTAATGATGTCAGTGACTTTCATTTGACAAATATGTTGTATTAATCAATGCATTTTATTCTTTTTTTTACTCATACTGGTCAATGTTCATAACCTGCGAGAGCTCATGGCTTGTGTATCATTCGTTAGAGCACTAGTCACTGCTTCTACAATCAGGAATACACTTACTAAGAAGGTCTGAGGTTGTTTGTTATGTTTCAGCTAATTGTGCTTGATATAGCTCTGAAACTTAAATTATAATAAAATATAATAAACATGAGGGAGAGCTGATAATTATTTCTTCTAAGAAAATTAAGTTCAATGCTTTAGAAAGTTATATTACTTAAAACTGCTTTTGAATTAAGTATGCATGAGAGTCCAGGAAAAGTTTCGGAACATAATAGGAAGATTTTGCTTTAGATGGCTGCCCAGGTATTTTTAGTATTTTTTTTTTTTCACTTTTTAAAAAAAATCCATGGAGGGAGGTAGAAAGGGGGAGTTGTTGTTTAATGAGGATAAAGTTTCACATTCACAAGGGGAAAAGTTCTGGAAATCTGTTTCACAAAAATGTAAAGATACTTAGCACTATTGAAATGTACAATAAAAAAAAATTTCCAAGTTTGATATCACAGATGATAGAATTATGAGCATATTTTTCCTAAGAACTATAATTGATTGAACGTTGTCCCGTAAAAAAGAATTGGTACCTATATGAAAGACTTACACAAAAAAATGTACATTCATGTGTTTTGAATAAACATTAAGCTCATATGGGTGATTATTTTTATGATTTTCTACTTTAATCAACTTGATTGTGTCCTTAAGTAAGCTTGTGGTGAATATTATTGTACATAAACACTTGTGGTTATTAAATCTAAGAATGTCTTTCTAAACTTTGGTGTTGGCATTTTCAAATGGTGTTTCTTGGATGGAGTCCTAGAAAACTGAGACAGGGCTTCTAGGGCTATTAATATCACAGTGAGGATGACGGGATGGAGAGTTGGCAAGAGAGTGCAAGTCAGAGGGAAGACTCCAGGACCCCAAATCCTGGACTCAAAATTCCTCTCCAATCAGAAAAGCTCTGATTTCATCTGTTATACATTGGGTTCCAGATGGGATTTCACAAGAAAATAAAATGTTCTGAAGGTTTTAAAAGTTTGAGAGGCATAGTTTTAAATGGCAGAAGACGAGAAGAAATTAACTTTTACTATGTGCTTATTATGTAGCAGGAACTATGCTAGACCTTTTCAAAATGTAGACACTGCTTTTGTTTCAGCTTCACAGCAAATTTAAGAGTTATTATTATCTAATTTTACTGAGAGAAAAGTATGCCTCAAATACATTTATTAATTCAGGCAAAATCACAGTGCTTATAATAAATGTCAGGTATTTGATGAACAAGCCAGTTTCCATGCAGATCTACTTAGTTTTATCGTTCTTTACGTTTCACTATTCTAACTATAATTTAACATATTTTGCCAATTTTCTTCACTATTCCACTCTGATTTTTCAATCATCAGTTCTGAAGAAAATCCCAATTATTTTTCAAATCCTTTTTGTTTCAACTTTACCTAGCAGGTGGCTATGTCTCACAGATGTCAAGTAAGTATTTTTGTTACAAATTATCACACAGTAATGTATGCATATATGAATATGTTTTCTTGCAACATTGAATGTCATTAACTTTTTATTTTCAAAAAGCATTTAGCATTGGGAAGAAGTAGCAACTCAATTACGACTTTAAATAAATGTGAAAGCAATATTCTGAGGCAGGTTATGCAGTGTGTCAATGGAAATATTTTAATGAAATACCCAGAGAAATTCAGAAAAGGAATCACAGACTGATGATTCTCTCATTTGGATTTAGGACTAAGTCTCATTGCATTAATATTTCAATTCTCAGACTCATAAAATAAAGGTATTTAGGGTAAAGAAAAGCATTGAGTAATTTGGGCTTTAGGGCTTTGACACCCCCCATGAAAGATGCAAGCTAAGAAGGGCTTAGACCATGTATGATTCTGCACAGTTCATTGTAGTTGAGTTGGTTTCTGTTCTGAACAAATTATCTTGAATGAATAAGCTCAGAGCAAAGCCAGGAGAAAGTACCTATGTTTCTAGCTAGGAAATCAATTATTTTAGCTAAAGGAAATTCAAATATTCATTTCACCAAAATAAATTTACATAAAAACTAAAACACAAAAATATTTCTTTATAATTTAGATATTTTCTGAGCAATAAAGTTGATTACTTTCTTTTGACTCCATGAAGATGAAGGGTTGAGCACAAAAAAAAATTTGTTGAAGTCCCTGATACAAGTTCCGTGATACTCAGTTCATGTTTTATAGCCACACATGCAGTTTTGTCCTAAGAATTCTTATACAAATTATATTTTTATGAATATATTATTCAGATATATAACTCTTAGAATTTAATAAGCTTATGATTTTTATCTCTTGGACAGATGATAGAATCACACTTCTGCTTCAAGTTATCTCCACTTTTCTATTATCTAATAACTCTAAACTCACAAATAAAATTTGAAGTAACAAATACAAAAGACACAGTGCAACAAAAAATAGTCACATGACCCTTAAACTTTCTTTACTATATTGCTATGCAATCAAGGGCAGGATTTTTCTTTGTTCTGATACTTGTTGATACAGATATGTGATCTACCACTAGAAAAAGAGGAGGGGGAAAGGGCAAATCTCAAATCAATTTTACATTAAAGTAAAGAATTTTGAGAGTATTGCTTTCCCTTCGGATCCCAGATAGGCACCAACAAAAGAACCATTTGTGATGGTGGGGGGAGGTGTTTTAAGAAAAAAATAGCTTTTTCAAAGCTATTTTATGTTTATTGCTTTAAATGTTGTTTAAAAGCTTTTTAAAAAGCAGCTTTTTTCTTCTCCTTAGGCATCAACAGGGGATAATTGCCTTAGCATGCTTTTAAATAACCCTGTTTAAGACACATAGGAGCATCAAAAGCCTGTGCTTAGAAAACTTTTTACTTAACTGGATTGTGTGGGTGTGGATCTAGGGTCAACCACAGAACCTCTCTACAAATAATGACATTTTGAATTTTCTTTTAGGATGATTTATTTTATTTTATTTTTTAAATTGTCATACAGTAAAATGGACTTCTTTGTATACCCATCTATGAATTTTAACACATGTATAGATTCATGTAACCACCGTCATTATCAGGATATAGACAATTCTATCACCCCAGAAAAAAATCACTGCGATGTCTCTTTAGAGTCACACCCTTCTCTCCTCAAACTCTGGCAACCACTGATCCATTCATCACTATATTTTTGCCTCTTTTGAGAATGGCATTCAATGAGTAACATGTTTTGTCTGTGACTAGGAGGATGACTGAATTGAGAGCTAAAGTGTGCCTTATGACTTTTTGTGCACAGACGATACACTGAGGCAATGAAACCAGCTATGAAATACAAAACTCTTGAGCCATCTGTAGCAATTGTTCACCCAATGTGCTTTAAATTGTCTAAGCCAGGCAGTTTGCACATTCCAGAAGGATATATTGGTACCTGGGCAAATCAGAATGGGTGAAGTCCTTTTACACAAGAGGAACATTCAAATTCTGCAATGTTGTGAGTTGTATCAGGACTAGAAGCACAAATTGTTTTTCTTTTGAATAACTACTGTACTAGTAAGTACAATAAACTCTTGGGTATTTTTGTCACCTCAAAAGTGAACTGGGTCCTCTTATGTACAGTAAGTCAGGACACATTATAGCACCACATGGATAAGAAAGAAGAAAATCAAGTGGCTTTGTCTTAAAGTTGAAATCTAAATTTCCATCTCCCTTAAATATAATTGACCCTAGGGTTTATTAATTTTATACTTTATTTCGAGAAAGTTTAAGAAATGATATAAAACTAAATTAATAAAAGATATTCAACTGTTTTTAATATAATTAAAGAGCTGGTCAGGTCAATTTAATAGTATTTTATGACTTGAGAGTGAAAATGTTTTGGAGTCTGTTTGAAACAGCCTTCCAAAAAAATTTAATAGTGTAATAATTTCAACTAGATTGTATGAATTTTAGCATTGTAAAATGTTATGCATTCCCTTTTTTAGATTGTGCTAGGGTGAGCAGATGTTCAAAAATTTCAAGTCTGTTTAGAATCTTCCTACCTGCTGGGTTTAATTTCAGAAGCAAGCACCATTCTTGAAGATAGACAAATGTTATTTGTTCTTTTATCCGTGCACCACGTTGCACTAACTTTCATCATTCCCAGCTCTGTTTATGGCAGGTCATTTCTAGTCTACATAAAATCTAATTGTAATCCTTAAAAGGAATGGGTAAATTTTGCTCCCGTATCTGTTCAATGAAGTATTACAAAATCATTTGAGATATACAGGGAGTACATGCTGATGCATGATTTTTGAGTTGAAAACAAAAACCCATAGATTTTCCAACTATGTTAAAGGAATGCAAAGATGTTGGGGAAAATGTTTACTCACCTTTTGTACAGGTTTATAAAATATCAAATAAAATTATTTTATATTATTAATAATTTTAAATATAGTTAGATATAAGTGTATTCTAATTTTAAAAATTTAGATTTTTAAAATAATTTTTATATACATATTCATATTTACAATTACAATGAATGATGACAGTTTTCCTCCTTCTTGTCCTTATTCTGTTCACTTCATTGTCTGCATGACCAAATTGGTTGAGTGCTCTAGTACTCTGCTGAATAGAAGTAATGATGTCAGACCTCCTTGTTTTATTCTCTTTCTCAGAATGAAAGCATTCAGTGTTTGAATATTAATGATTATTTAGGACTTTGTAGACTCTGTCATATTAAGGAAGATTCCTTCCATTGATAGTGTGCTAAATGTTAAAAACATAAATGAGAATAGAATAATCAAATGACTTTTATTCCTTGATTGCAATGAGAATTTGACATTTCTGATTTATTCTGTTAATGTTTGAATTGTATGTATTGACTTCAGAATGCTAAATCAACTTTGCATTCCTGAAATGAGCCTCACTTGTTCATGGTATGTTGTGTTTTACATACACACACACACACACACACACACACAGAGAGAGAGAGAGAGAGAGAGAGAGAGAATTTTATTTAGAAATATTTTATTTAGAATTTTTTGTTCATATTCATCAATATATTGGTTTGGGATTTGCCTTTCTTGTAGTGTTCTTGTCAGGTTTAGGTATCAAGGAAATACTACACTCATGAAATTATTTGGGAGCCTTTCCTCCTTTTCTCTTTAATGGGAATTGCAATATTTCTTTGTTAAATGCTTATAAAAGCTCACTGGGCAAATTATGTAGGACTAAAGACTTTTTGTTGATAAGCTGGACTTCATTAAAATTAAAATTTCTGTTCTTTAAAAGACAATGTCAAAAGAATGAAAAAACAACCCACAGGCTGGGAGAAAATATTTGCAAAAGAGATTATCTGACAAAAGACTTGTTCAACATACACAGAAAACTCTTAAAACTGATTAATAAGACCAAAAAAAACATCCAATTAAAAAACAGGCAAAAAATCTGAACAGACAACTCACTGAAGAAGATATACTCACCACTAAATTGGTACTAACTGATCAACACTTATGTGCACATATGGAAGTAATATTCACTGGGAAACGGGCAAGTGGGAGGGGGGAGAAGGGGGTGGGTAAATTCACACCTAATGGGTGCAATACACACTGTTGGGGGAATGGGCACACTTGTACCTTTGACTTGGGCAGTACAAAGGCAATTTATGTAACCAAAGCATTTGTGCCCCTGTAATATTTTGAAATTAAAAAAATAAATTTAAAAAGAAGATATACAGGTAGCAAATAAGCACATGAAAAGATGCTCCGCATCATATGTCATTAGGAAAATGCAAACTAAGACACTAGTGAGATAATACAACATACCTCTTAGAATGGCCAAAATCCAGACTACTGACAACACTAAATGCTGGTGAGGATGTGGAGCAACAGGAACTCTCACTCATTGCTGGTCCAAATGCAAAATGGTATAGCCACTTTGGAAGACCGTTTGGCATGTTCTTACAAAATGAAACATACTCTCACTATATTATCCAGCAATTATACTCCTTTGTATTTACCCAAAGGAGGTGAAAATTCATGTACACACAAAATCCTGCACACAAATGTTCATAGAGGCTTTATTCATAATTGTTAAAATTCGGAAGCAACCAGGATGGCCTTCAGAAGGTGAACAGATAAATACACTGTGGTACATCTAGACAAAAGAATATTATTCAGCACTAAAAAGAATGAATGAGCTATTAAACCATGAGAAGACATAGAAAACCTTAAATGCATATTACTAAGAGAATCAAACCAATTTGAGAAGGCTACATACTGTATGATTCCAACTATACGACATTCTGGAAAAGACAACACTATGGAGACCGTAAAAGGTTAGTGGATGCCAGGGGTTAGGGGAGGGAGGGATGAACAGGCAGAGCACAGAGGATTGTTTTAAGCAGTATTCTGTATGATACTGTAGTTGTTGATACATGTCATTATGTATTTGTCAAAACCTATAGATATACAACATCAAAAGGAAACCCTAATGTAAACTGAAAGTTTAGAGTGATAATTTTGGACCTACAAAAGATTCATCAGTTGTAACACATGTACCACTCTGATACAGGATGTTGACAGTGACGAAGGCTGTGCATGTGTAGAGGCAGGGAATGTATGAGTACCCTCTGCAGTTTCTGCTTAATTTTGCTGTGAACCTAACACTGCTCTAAAAAGTACAATCTCTTTAAAAGAAAAAAAAATTATATATTTTGGGATTTAGAATATTACTGCATATTTTATGATACTATGAAATTGTTAATTATTTTAGACTTGATAATACTGTTGTGATTGTTTATAAAACCTGAAAGTCATTTCTTTAATTGAGAAACATAATACTTCTGTCTGTTGGTCACACTGTAAAATGCTCTGAAATATTTCCCTTCAAACCCTATTTCTCTCAATATCTTTTACTTATTTAATTTCCACAGAATCTTTATGCATGAGTATATAAGGACATGCATATCCTTATATGTTACTATTGTCTGAGGTTGGCATTTAATTCATTTTTAATAAGATGAAAAAGGTACTGCTGATAGTGACACAAACAGAGAGGAGAAAATGGTAGAAAATACAGATTTAAATAGTTTACTTTTGTCTGTTATCTGTAATAATGTCTTCCTTTGTTTTTAAATATATATTTATTTCCTGAGGATTCTTTTACATTTCATGTGTTTCAAGGTTTCATCATTTTCATGGATGATAAATACTTGTTTTATTTCAGTTCTCTGCTGTAATGGATATTAATACAGTATATATTCATCCTTTAAAGAATATACATTTATATTCTAGGAAGAATTAGTTAATCTGCTTCCATTTTCTCTTAAATATCAAAACATTGTGATACCTAATTATAAAGTATCATGTATTTCTGAAAATTATAATGATTCTTGAGAAATCTAATGTATAAGAAAATCTCTTTGTATTTGGAAGAGTTCATGTTCTCTTTTCTGGCTATGAAGGATACTGTACAAGGTTCCAGAATGTTCTCCTGGCACATGCCATTGATTGTGTATACTCCTGTAACTGTCCAACCTAAAGAAATAGCTCATTATCTGCATTTTTGCTTAGATATTTATTGTTCATATCTGAAAGAGAGATGCTTTCTTCTTTTTATTTTATGTTTATTTAAAAAACTAAGGTCAGGATGGGGCTCTGTAATTTGCTCCAGCTGTCATATGCTGTCAAAGGCATACAATTTATAAGTCCCAGAGCTGATGTTTAGCTGTGATAAAACCTAATTTTGAAAAATAAACATATTGAACTCTAACTTTTACCCAGGTTTCAGTGTCAAGGACCTTAATATATTTATAACACGAAAACCTCTTTTCTCATATTAAGATTCCCTAACCTCAATCAATAGGTGAGAGAAAAACCAAAGCTCAGTGTTGTGTCAACCCATCTCTTTGTCATGAAACCTCTAGACTAGTATAAGGAACTAAAATTTTAGCCAATCCAAACTAAAGTATTAAAATTATAAATCTGAGTTATTTTCTCTCATTCCAATAGTTCAAATAACCTAGTTTGAAACCAGTATATAAAAACCTTCAACAAACTGGTAGGATATAAAAAGGGAGCATCCATTTGAAAGTTAGGAACTTTCTCAATTAAGTGGAATTAAAATTGTGTTGGCCAGGTGCAGTGGCTCACACCGGTAATCCCAGCGGCTCAAGAGCTGAGGCAGGAGCATTGCTTGAGCCCAGGAGTTCAAGGCTGCAGTGAGCTATGATCAGGCCACTGCCGTCTAGCCTGGGCAACCAAGCAAGACCCCATTTCTAACATACATACATACATAAAATTGTGTCATTGAAACTTCAAAGAAGGAAATGTAATCTTGGCATACATTGAGGTCTACATCAAATGTACTTACATACTCATATTCATATAGATAATAGTAATTAGTTTTCTAATACATGTAACCATCTCTGACCTAATTTCTCACCTTTGCCCCTGCTTACCACTCTTGACATCACCTGAGTTTTGGGTCTATCATTTTACATACCATTACCAGTTATCTTAAATATATTTGTCCCAGTGGTTCTCTGCCTGAAACACACTTCTTCCAGATTATCACAGTAAACAGTAAATTCCTTATCATTTACACTGCAACCCAACAATCACCTTTCAAAAACATTTCACTCTGTCAAAAACTGTTCCCTTCCACCACCACAGTTATAATTTTAAATACCTTTTTATTTACTTAAAAGAAGTGATAATTTTCACATGGATTTTATCTATTTTATTACATATGTACTGTGTGTTCATTAACACAAAATGTAAATTTCAAGACAGCAAGGGTCCAGTTTATATGGTGCTTTGCCTCTAACTCAGAACACTTCACACTGACAGGAAAATAGTAAATACAGAGTAAATACATTTTAGATGAATAAAATAATTTATAAACATAGTACAAAAGATTTAATGAAGGCCACATAACATAATGTAAGTTTTAACTTTGCCAAAGAAAAATTAAAGTTACAGCTGGAAGGTGAGAGTTACTGAGGAGAATGAGGGAATTATAGGGCCAATAATAATACCTCTTAAAAGAGGTCATCACGGAGGGAGGACTCCTGGAATGGGGGTGTGAAGAACTCAGCAAAACCTACTCCAGGAAAGTCACCAAGCAAACAACAAACAACAAAACACAACAACAACCAAAACAAAAAGTCACTGGGTGGGATGGAGCAGTAAGAATCCAGAGATGCTGTGATGTGTTACCTAAAAGTTTTAAAAAGAAAATTACATGATATTGCAAACAAACAGGAAAGTGTGACCCATTCTCAGGAAAGTAGTAATCTATGCAAACACTCTCAGAGGGACCACAGATCAAAGGTTGCAATCAGACACAGGTTGCAAAGAAGCTATTATCAAAATGTTCAAAGAATGAAAGGAAACCATGTTTAAAGGATGAAAAGAAAGCATGGTGACAATATTCAGTAAATAGAGAATATCAATAAAAAGATAGAAATAATTTTTAAAAAAGAATGAAATGGAAACTCTGAAGTTGTAAATTACAACAAACAATTAAAAAAAAAAAATCACTAACATGTCATCAACAGCAGCTTTAACCAGGCAGGAAGAAGAATTAGTGAACTTGAAGATAATATCAGTGGAAATTATGCCTTCTGAAGAACACTAGGAAAAAAGAAGAAAAACAGAGCCTTGGAGACCTGTGTGACCCAATACATCATGCCAGCATGGCATAAAGAAGTAGCAGAAGGAAGGGGAAGAAAAAAATATTTGGAGAAACACTGGCCCCAAACTTCCTAAATTTGATTTAAAACATTAATATATACACCCAAAAAGCTCAAAAAATTCCCAAGTAGGATAAACACAAAAGAGATCCATATTTAAACACATCATAGTTGTTGTGTGTTGAATTGTGTCCCCAAAAATAATACATTGAAGGCTTGACCCCTGGTACTAGACAATGTGACCTTATTTGGAAATAGGATCTTTTAAGATTTAATCAAGTTAAAGTGAGGTCATGCTGGATTAGGGTGGGTCCTAATCCAATAACTAATGTCCATATAAGATAAGAAAATTTTGGACATAGACCATGTGATGAAGGCAGAGATGAAGCTGCAAGTCAAGGAATTCCAAAGGTTGCCAGCAACCACCAGAAGCTGCAAAGAAGCAAGGACAAAGCTTCCTAGAACTTTTGAGAGAGCATCGTCCTGATGACATCTTGGTTTCAGACTTAACCTCCAGTACTACTGTGAGACAGTACATTTCTGTTGTTTTAAGCCAGATAGTTTATAGTAATTCAATAGACCCAAACATATATGAGATAAAAAGATAATCTTTTTCAATAAATGGAGCTGGTACAATTTTATATCCCCATGCCATAAAAAGAAAACAAACTTCAATCCATGTCTCTTGCAGTATACGAAATTACTAAAAATATAGTTTATAAGTATAAAAGAATGATCCATAAGAGAACAAAAAACTATAAATTGGAATTCATGAAAACTAAAACTTTTACTCATTGAATGACACTATTAAGAAAATGAAAAGACAAGTCACATATAAGGAAAAAAGATTTATAAGCTATATATTTAATAAAGGATTTGTATCTAGATTATATAAAGAATCCTCAAAAGTCAATAATAACAAAACAAAAAAATGGCAGAATTTTAGACAATTCACCAGAGAAAACAAATAATCACATGAAAATACAGTCATTAGTCACTGGGATAATCCAAATTAAACCACAATAAGACACAATTACACACCTATTAGAATGACTAAAATTAAAAAGACTCATCATAGCAATTGTTAGGGAGAAGTGGGGAAACTGGAACTCTAATATACTACTGGTAGAAATACAAAATGGCACAACCAGTTTAGAAAACAATTTGGCAACTTAAAAGGTTAAATATATGCCTACTGTGTGATTCAGGTATTCCAATTCTGTGTTTTGTTTTTTTCTTGGAGAAAGCAAGCACTGGTCCATATTAAGACATGGACCTTCGAGTTCAGGAGTTCGAAACCAGCCTGAGCAAGAGCGAGACCCCATCTCTACTATAAATAGAAAGCAATTAATTGGCCAACTAAAAATATATAGAAAAAAAAATGAGCCGGGCATGGTGGTGCATGCCTATAGTCCCAGCTACTCGGGAGGCTGAGGCAAGGAGGATTGCTCGAGCCCAGGAGTTTGAGGTTGCTGTGAGCGAGGCTGATGCCACGGCACTCTAGCCCAGGCAACAGAGTGAGACTCTGTCTCAAAAAAAAAAAAAAAAAAAAGACATGGACTTAAGCAGTTATGGCAGTTTTATGTGTAACAGCCTGAAATGGAAAACAACCCAATGTCAATCAACAGGTGAATGGATAATAAAATGTGGGTGCATCCCTGCAATAGAATACTGCTGAGCATTTTAAAGTATGAACTGCTGATACATACAATATGAATAAATATCAAAATAATCACAGAGAGTGAAAGAAGCCATACAAAAACAGAATACCTATAGTATGGTCCCTTCATGTAAAGCTCTAGAACAGGGGTTGGCAAACTTTTCTGTAAAGTGAAATATAATAAATATTTTAGCCTCTGTAAGCCATGAAGTCCGTCCTAACTGCTTTTGTAAGGTGAAAGCAACCATACAAGATAGGTAATCAAATGAATGTGTCTGTGTTCCAGTAAAATTTTGTTTACAGAAACAGGTGATTGGGCTAGATTTGACCAACAGGCCATTGTTTGCTAATCATTGCTCTGAAAAATGTGAACTAATCTAATCTACCATGACATAAAACAGATGAGTAGGTGTGGGGATGGAAAAGGGGCAGGAAGGAGGGATTGCAAAAGAGCATTGGGGAACTTTCAGGGGTGACAAAAATGGTAATTATCTTGATTGCGGTGATTGTTTCACAGATGCATACATATATTAAAATCTAATAAATTGTGAATTTTAAATAAGTTCAGTTAATTATAGGTCAACCATACCCAAATAAAGCTATTAAAAATCAATTAATGCATTTTACCACATTAACAGAATAAATTAGAACAGCCATATGATCACATTTATAGATGCATAAAATTTTTTCAAATTTGACATCCCCTTAGGATTATATGACACCTAATATTTGACAAATAGTATATATTCAATAAAAGTAGTTTTTAATATGGGAGGCAGGAGCATAATGGAAAAATATAATGGCGTAACACTGGATTTTGAAGCAAGTAGGCTATTGTTCAAGTCCAAACTAAGCTATTTACTAACCGTGTAAATTAGGGCCAATAACATTAATAGTTACTTCATTGGCCTAGTTACCATAACCAATAAAACAGCTTACATAAAGTGAGTTGTAGAACTCCTGACTTTCAGTGGGTAGCTGTTATTATTGCTGTGGTTTTCTAAATTTAACATTTTAAAAATCCATACAGATCCTGACATGCAGTACCCAGTAGACTTATCAACAATTAATAATAATGAGTTGGTTACAATTTTAAACTATTTATTATGTCAACTTTCAATCATACACTTAAAGGAGAGAGAATAAGATGATGAATTTTCCTGCACTCAAACACCACTTTCATAGTAATTATTTTGCTATTGGTTATCATCTGTCTTCTCTCTCTCTCTCTCTTTTTTTTTTTTTTTGGCTGGAGTATGTCAACATAAATTCTAGAAATCACAACATTTTACCAGTAAATACTTCAATATGTCTGAGATGGATTTTTTTTTAGCGAAAGACTTTTATCTGTTAGGTCCTTATATTCATTTGCCGGTGGCTTAAAGAATAGAAATTTATTTTCTCAGAATTTTGGAGGCTACAAGTGTGCAATCAAGGCAGGGTTGTTTCTTCTGAGGCCTCTCCCCATGGCTTGTACATGGCCATCTTCCCCCGTGTCTTCAAGTGGTCTTCCCTCTGTGTGTGTCTGTGTCCCAATCTCCTCGTCTTTAAGGATACCAGTCAGATTGAATTAGAGCCCACTCGAATGACCTCGTTTTAACTTAACTACCTCTCTTTAAAGACTTTATCTCCAGTTATAGCCACATTTTGAGGAACTGGGGGTTAGAACATCAATATATGAATTTGGGGGGACACAATTCAGCCCAACACAGACCTATACAATGACAGAGAATTGGGACAGTCATGGAAAAGGTTGGCTCTTATCTCCCTGTACAGCTGTCAACTTCTGTACCTTGAGATCACCACAGTGTTTATACCAAAGCCACACTCTCTGAGCTGCTCTCAGCCAATGACAGGGCACAGTGGGGACAGCAGAGCCAGGCCATTTCCACCCTACGTGGATCTTCTCTAATGGGCAATAACTGCTCTGGGTCTTCTCAACGTCCTGATTGAGACCTTCTCAGAGCTGCACCATGGCATGAGATTTCTCCTAAAACCCATGTTCCTCCCTTTTTTTTTTTTTCCTTTCTCTTTTCACAAGTGTAAGACCTGCATCTTTGTCTAAAAACTCTCCCTACCTACTCCTGGCTCTTTCACCTTTTTTTTATTCAGATGTCTTCCCCAGTAAACCTTGGACACCTGTTATTCTGTCTTGCCATCCGACTCTTGGACACAAGAAGTATGCTAATAGTAAATGTTAAAATCGATAAGAAGGCAATTAAGCAAGTGAATGGTGACGATGGGAGTCAGTTTTCTCACTGTTGGAGCGAAAGGTTGCAGATAAGGCGAGAAGGCTGGAATGATTCATGTGGTAATGGATTACAGTTTTTAAAGACATCAAGGGAAACATGTTCATCTTAATGTAGATTCAAATTGTTACATATAAAATATGTATAATTATGTTTCTATACTCAGATTAGTACTCATCCATATATTTCCTTGCTTTCTTAGCTGAGGTGGCCCAGGAAAAAGACACTCCAGTAGCCATGAGCACACCCATCACTCAGATCTTGGTTTCTACTGCCATTCTTCAATAAAAAGAACCAGGCCTTTCTCTGTCCATAACATTTTTATTTTTGTTTTACCTAATTGTGATCACATGAGTTACTATTTTAATGGCAATGTGACAGGCCATGACCAGATGCAAAACATTTCCTAATTTAATAGATGAAATGGTATCTAGTTGTTATGAACAGAACAAAGGCTAGAGGAAATATCAACATGCTTGTAGTAGTTGTGTATGAATAGTGAGCCTATCTTTTTCCCTCCCTGGATTGTTTCCCAATTTTTTCATATGAAATAAGTGTCAAAATACCATGTTGCCATTTTGCAGTTAAAGACAAGGAACATAGTCACATAAGCTTGGAAAGGGGAAAAAAAGTGAAGATAAATGCATTATTTCATTATCATTAAACTATCTTTTAAAGAAATAAATAGATAAATAAATAGAACCAGGGCTTCTTGAAGAAATGGTTGATTCCCATACTAGGGCAAGTCATCTAAAAGATGAGCCTAGAGCATCCTGTAGTGCCAAAAAGTCAGGGAGTCCTAAACCAAAGAATAAAACAAAAACCACATAAACAAACAAAAAATACTCTCACACACCATGATGCAAGCATGTCAAAGGGAATTAAGAGCCAACATAAATGGTTCCCAAAGCTGGAATAACTTGAGCAACAAAATAAAGATGCATTGGATTATAACACAAGGTAAAAAATAAATATAAGTCTATACTGATATAATTACATGATTGAATAAATAAATAATTGAGTGAAGAGGGAAGAAATCTCATGAGCAGAAGAATTCTGAATAATCCACGAAGATCTCCACACTTGAGGAGGTGAAACACAAATCTTCACTCCATAAGAGTAACTTTCTTCCTAAGAATACAGTATGGAATGGAGGGTGGTGGTGAGTACCTTACAGTGGAGAAACTGACAAACATTACCTTAGTCAAGTGATTAACATCAAGAGTGATACCATGTTGATACCATGTACCCTTGATATGATGTGATAACAATAGCACTTTGCTTCTATGATTATCCTTTCAAAACCTCATAATCTCAGCCTAATCATAAGAAAAACACCAGATCAAGCCCAAATGAGGACAAAATACCTGACCAGTAGTCCTCAGAACTACCAAGGTCATCAAAAACAAGCAAAGTCTGAAAAACTGTCATAGCCAAGAAGATGCTAAGAAAACATGAGAAATAAATGTAATATGCCATCCTGAACGGTATCCTGGATCAGAAAAAAGATATCAGGAAAACACTAAGGAAATTTAAATAAAATATGGAATTTAAATATGTATCAATATTGGTTCATTACTTATAATAATTGTACCATACCAATTTAAGTTGTTAATAATAAGGAAAATTAGGTGTGAGGTATATGGAAACTGTTCTGTTTAACAATTTTTCTGTAAATCTAAAACTGTTCTAAAATAAAAGGTTTATTTAAAATTTGAAAAAAGTCTGTAAGTCCAATGCCATGTGAATTTTGATTGCAACAACTAATACTTATTTAGCACTTTCCAGGCTCCAAAGCACTTTCTACTGCATTTACTCATTGAATGATAAATCCATTACCTTCCAGGATTTTATGATGAGATCATGTTGTAAAGCCTGTCTAAAAAGCACATTAATAAAACATGTAACTGTCATTATTTCAATAAAATCATGTTCTGCTCAGGAAAAAAAAAATCATAAAGGACCCGAATTTACCAGCACAGCTTTTAATTTCTGGCAAATTTCACATCTTTGCTCTGTGTGTCAAGCCTGTTCTGGGCATGTTGGGTTTCTATTTTGCAGATCTCCAGTGATGTTAACAGCAGTTGTGAATACTTAATGAAATTCATCATGCATTTGCAACAAATCGTTCACCTCTCCCAACCCCAGAGAGCAATGTGGAAGTAGAAGAAAAAAGAGCTGGCGATGAATTCTCTCCCTCCTCACCAGAGCAGGAGGAGGTTGCTGACAGACAGGCACCTGCCAGAGATTCGACAAGCACTCAGGTGTCTCAGAACCGCTCTGCTCCATATGGACCTTTTTGTCCATCCTTCTTTCCAATCTCATTCCCCCGTCGTGCCGCTTCTCCCCTCCTTCCCTTTGTTTTGTTAATGCATCACTTTCGCCTCTCCTCTTCATTGCTTTAGGCCTGTGCGGTCCCCAACCCCTGGGCCGCCTACTGGTACCAGTCAGTGGCATGTTAGGAACCAGGCTGCACAGCAGGTGGTGAGTGGTGGGCAAGCCAGAGAAGCTTCATCTGTATTTATAGCCACTCCCCATCACTCACATTACTGCATAAGCTCCGCCTCCTGTCAGATCAGCAGCAGCATTAGATTCTCATAGGCCCATAACCCCTACTGTAAACTGCGCATGAGAGGGATCTAGGTTGTGCACTCCTTATGAGAATCTAATGCCTGATGATCTGAGGTAGAGCTGAGGCAGTGATGCTAGCACCAGGGAGAGGCTGCAAATACAGATTATCATTAGCAGAGAGGTTTGACTGCACAATAAATGTAATGTGCTTTAATCATTCCCAGACCAACCTCCATCCATGGAAGAATCATCTTCCGTGAAATCGGTCCCTGGTGCCAAAAAGGTTGGGGACCACTGCTTTAGGCCAATCAGGAAAACACAGAAAAATCCCAAATCTTACTGATGCCTGAATGTCATGCTCAGGAAAAAAATAGGTGGTTAACTGTAGATTAGAGTATGAAAATACACTTCTCTAATCTCACAAGCGCCCCAAAGCACTTATTTACTTTAACATACCAAACTTCTCATTTCCTTATTTCATTTTCCCTTGAACACATAAGAATCAAGCAGGAACCAAATACAGGGACAATATCAAAGTAGGAGATGCCCTACCACTTAAAACACAAGTAAGCATTTTAATGGGCATTTGATGTAAATGATGTGTTTCTTGACTATAACTCAAAAGCTATAATATATAAACTGATAAAAAAAATCTTCACACAAATTCCCAGTATTTTTGACAATAAGAGAGTTCAGGGTGTAGAGGCTGAATTAAGGCCCTGTCACATCTGGCCATGTGACCTTAGATTTTCACACCCTCTATTTCCTTCTCTGTAAAATCAGAATATTAACAATAGCACCTCAAGGGATCATAAAATGTAAAGGCAATGATCTTTTTAGAGTATTATTTAATAAATAATAAAGGAGAAAAATACAATTTGGGATGAGAGTAACATGTACTACATTGACTCTTGTTTCTAGGTCCACATTGCATAAAAATAACAGAAATTCATCTTAATCTCAGGGTAGTGTTAGGTAAGGATGAGGGTATGCAGGTGGCAGGGCAGGCGGTTAGACATGCAGGTAGCAGGGCAGGCAATAAGGGGATGTGGTCAAGGGCCAAAGGTCGGGACCAATAAAAACAGAGAAAAGAAACCACATCAGCAAGTACTTGAGGTTTAGGGACTTTCCTGACCAGGAGCATGCACAGAAGCTAGGAGCTTATGACCAAAGGTAACCTTTCCCTCATTAACATAGGAAAACTCATGCCCCCTAGAGCCATGACAGTTCCAGAGCCAGCCATACAAGGACAGAAAATGGGAGGGTACATGATTCTGGGAACCTCCACCCACTTCCCCAAAAAGACATGAATAGTCCACCCCCAGCTTAACATATTATTAGGGATTAACATAAAGGGCAGACCCTAACCCTGGGATGACGCTGTTTCTTATTGGAGCAGTCCGCTCTCTACTGACTTTGAGAGTTTTCTGTATTATTCTTTAAACTCAGGATCGTCTCCATTCATGGGGACAGAACTGTTCCACTCTCTGGAACTTACTTTCGCTTTGCAGTAAAAGCTGCTTCTGTGGAAGTGCTTCCTGTCTGTCATCACTCCATCACACTGACCCTGCTTGCAATTCTTCCAAGCAATGAACCAAAGAACCAGGACAACACCTCTCAAAAACCACACCTAACAATAGCACATGCCAGATTTTCTACTCTGGTATCCTTTTGAAATAAATATTGAATATTAGCTTATAGAAATTATGTAACATGGTATTCATAACTAGAGCATAGACAAATCACATATCACAAATATCTAGCCCTAAATCTGGCACTTATTTTTGCAAAGGCAAACACTAATGAAATATGTATGTGACTTAGAAATAGATATTATCATTGTTCAGACAGTTCTTTGAAAGCAAATCATTATTTTTTAATCTTTTTAAATCAACCACTTGGCAATATTCTTAGCATGTAAGGTTTCTATATATTTTGAATAAATTATAAATATATTAAAATTTTATATGATATTTAGAAGGACCATCCAGTGATATGTTATCTCATATAATACATAAATGGGATAATACTAACTTTTATGTTCCTTATATAAAGAAAAATTTTCAAACCTATTTTGACCATATCAAACCCGTTTCTTGGATAGCTGCGCCAGCTGCAATCAGATGGCCACCCCACCAACACAAAAAAATTTAGAAAAGATCATTTCCATCTTTCAAAGCATTTGATTTGAATTCTGCTTTAGAGTTCAAGTTGCATCAAGGTGTATATGCCAACTGAGCAGACATAATTCAGTGGTGGGAAAGAACTGTTCATTGAAATTGTTGTACATCTTTTCTCACGGAATTATAAAGTTTGGAGCAAGAGTACTAATGCCAGGATAAGGTAGGATGTTACAAAAATACAAGTAAGAAAGGGGAACATAGAATTTAAGACAATGGGCTAGCTTCTTTTATCCTGCTCTTACACATTAGATACTAATCTAGCATTACTAATAGCATATTATTATATATATTATTATATATTAGCATACTAATAGCATTTTAGATGCTATTCCTCAGAGGCGTAAGGTGATATTTTCATACTCCTTGAACTCAGAGTGGCACCTTAGAGGGAGAGGAAGTGAATATTATATCAGCAAATTGTATTATTTATCAAACATAATAGAAAAGACTCTTTTCCTGTATTTAATTGGCATGATGAAAAAATGTGGGCTTTCTTTATCCTTTTTGATACTATCGGATAAATATTCAGATTGTGACTAGTCCTGGTGATAAATAAGACATCAGTTGTCTCTCCTTTTATTTTCTCCAACATGAAAGCAGTCGTTAAAGGGTATTCCTTACACCAACAAATAAGATGGTACCAATGCTGTGCCCAACTTTTTAATATAGCGACAATTATTAGGTAGAATTTGTCACTCTTCAGGAAATAATCAAACTTCACAGCTTTCACTAAATGACAAGTCACATGGTGCATGATACCTATGACTCAGCTCACAGGCACGGCTTCCTGAATGTATGAAAATGAAAACTACAAAGAGACCAACTGGTTCATGGAGTAGCCTTAAGCAAGTCAATAAACTGAAAGCTGGAAAAGGGGTCACAGGAAAAGCCATAATAAAGCAGAGTTCCAAATTCAATGGGGATGTGGCTTTTTGACCTGCGACCAACAAAGACTGAAATGTTATTCATTTTTCCCACATTTTTATGTAAATTTAATTTTCATGAAATTGTTGACTTGCTAACCCTGGCGACTGGTGATGTCTCTATTAATCTACAGAATGAGTCTTAATGGTGAATTCTTAAAACAAGCACTTTTTCATTCCCTTAATGCCCCTCTTTCCATGCAAAACACTACCCTGTGCCCCTCTTGAACTATATTTACTGGTAGAAAATAAAGAGAAATATGAATGTTTAGTACTTGCGCCTCCTACCCCAAAGGAATGAGTGAATGATCCTTGAAAGCCAGATAATCACTCCCTAAACATGTGATGAAAACAACAGAAAATCTAAAAGTCTATTCTTTCTCATGAAACAAGAGTAAAGAAACTACCCAAAATAGGTAGAGATTGGCAGAAAACCAGGAATGAAAAGTGATTGAAAGAGTTATAATATAAGAAATGCCTTGAGCTTGGCTTGGTTATTTTTCACTTCTATAAAATTGGATGTTACATTTTTCAAATGTTTTTTGAGTTTTCAAAATGTCACAGAAGAAAGCAGTAACTGCTCTTAGTTCTCATTAAAGTTTCTTTAATTCACACATGGATTTGTGAAAGAAATTGATTTCTGCTATCAGTTATGTTGGACCAACTCTCCCACAGAGAACAACTGTAATAGCCAGATACATTTTTAAAAGTCTGTTTGAAGGCATCAGAGAGCTATCAAATCAGTGAGGACTCGAAGGGTCAAGAATCCGGGGAGAAAAGAAGAGCAGAGAACTGAACTTGATCTTTAGAAGTGCTTTTACCCCTAAGGCATTTTCTAATTCCCAGTGACCAAGAGACTAAGAAAAAAATGGTAGCTGCAAATCCGTCTTAGTTTGGGTTTCTCCAGAAGCAGACCCTGAGAGAGAAATCTTACTGCAAATAATTCATTTGGGAGATGCAAGGAACACCAGAAGAGAAGTGGGATATGGGGCTGGGAGGCAGCCAATAAGGGGTACTCTGTGAAGCAAGATACAGAGGAAAGATACAGCTTAACCCCGAAGTAACTCCGAAAAAATGGTGTAAAGCACATACCTCAGATATATGTCACCCAAGGGTTGAGGGTGGCGGAGTATTTGTACACCCTTTCCTATTAGGAATTGGTTAAGGAATATTCCTTAGGGTGTTAATTAACCCCACAGCACTTCCATCCTTCTATGGGTACAGGCAGAGTAGCGTTCTACAGTGAGTCACCAAGCATGAAGATAACACACTGGCAGCTGTCAACTGTCTGGCACACATAGATACGTAAGATCCAGGGTGAGTGACAGCATACCAACAGTGTCTGCTACAGTCAGCCCTTTGTCATGCTCAAAACAACTCACACCCCAAGTTAAGTTTGCTCTATCCTGTTACCACGTATTCAAGATTAAATTCTTTTTTCTTACATCAACATATACAATAGGAGATTTAGTGGCGTGAGAAGCACGCCCCATTGCAGTTTTATCCAAAAGTTTGAAATAATACTATCTCTTCTACCATTTAATCGAGACTCTCCTTTTAATCGATTGCTCTTCTGATGATCTGGGATAAACCAGATCTGTATCCTTGAGGGCTCTGAGCCCCTAGTTACCGTGCTTTTGTCAGGCCTTGCTTTCTGCTATTGCCCGTTTCTGCTTAATCACTGGATATGGAAACACAGTGAACCTCCCTGCTCTCATTATGTAGCAGCAACTCTACATCCTCATGATAATAACAATCAATTTCCATTGACAAGGCAGTAGCTTTCAAAATGCCTTTGTATTCCCATCTGAGAGCCCAGAATGACTAGGGGAGAGCTGTAATTTTAGCTTTTGTGCAACTCTTGCTGTGTAGCCTGGTGGAAGCATTTCTGTCCTTGGAACTGAAGCACAAATTTCTCAAGTGGGTCATTGGGAATAATGGTGAAAGAGACTGCTCCTACTCCCACTCTTGGTCCTACACGGTAAAGATCACCATGATATTTCAGGGAGTCTATGGTGTCACCACTATTTTCATAATAATACTAATGTGTTATTTGCTTTTATCACTGTGTTGACAATTGCACAGAGGCAATAGTGATTGGTGTTGTTGCTTGGTTAAAACTGTGGTAGTTCCTCGTAATCTTCCATGATCTATCTGGCATTTTCAGGACCCACACTACTTAACTGAATGGAATTATGATAGGGACCACAAAACCTGCATCCTTAGGTCTATGGGCTGGCACTAAATCTGCCATTTCCCTCACGAACATTATGGCTTCTCATTTAGTATCTTGACCAGGGTGGAATTTTAGAGGCTTCCACCTGTCTGTTGTTAACATTTTGATTCTTTCTCCATAAATCAAGTATCTAATGTGAGACTTCTACCAAACGATACATATATGTATCTTGATTATATAATGAGGGTCTAGAGGACTCAGGGAGCATGGATGAAACCACTGGATTCACTGTGAAACAGACTTGGAACAGGACTCCATTGATCCCCTCACCTCCATATTTCCCTTGCTATAAAAGTCCTAAGAAAAGGACTTTTTTAGTCTCCTGGGATTAAAGTAATCTCAGACCCTGTGATGAGGATTTAAGCACAAGTGGTTTATTCAAGAAGAAAAAAGGAACACTAACATGGAGAAAGCAGGACAGAGAAGGGAAGATATATTATTAAACTAGCTAATCCCACAGGGGAAGCTCAGGGCAAAAAAATGGTGTAAAACACAAGATCCAAGATTATTGGGGAAACCATTATATTCACAGAATAGTTCCCCCTCATCCATGGAGGATATGTTCCAAGATTCTCAGTGGATGCCTGAAACTGTGGCATGTTTATTGTTTTCTCCTACACATACATATACCTATGATAAAGTTTAATTTATGAATTAGGCACAGGAAGAGATTAAAGACAATAACTAATAAGAAAATAGAACAATTATAACAATATGCTAGCTTCACTGCTCTTGCACTTTGGGGCTATTCTTAAGTAAAATAAGGGTGACTTTAGCATAAGCATCACAATATCCTGACAGTCGATCTGATCATGGAGATGGCTACTGCATGACTAAGGGACAGGTAATGTCTACAGGGTGGATATGCTGGACAAAGAGATGATCCACATCCCAGGTGAGATGGAATGGGACAGCACAAGATTTCTTCACACTTCTCAGAACAGCGTGCAATTTAAAACTTATGAATTGTTTATGTCTGGAATTTTCCATTTAATATTTTCAGACCATAGTGGATTGTGGGTAACTGAAACTATGTAAAGCAAAACCATGGATAAGGGAAGACTACTGTGCACCTATAACTGCAAATCATTACTTAAGACATGTTTGGAGGATTTTTAATTCCTGAGCATTTTTATCACTACCTTATGAACAAGCAGCCTTCCAGAAAAATCCATCAGGCACATGTATGTAGATCCAGCCTATTAACCAAGAAAGGTCTGACAGATACAGGTAAAGGCCTGACACCATCAGCTACAGAATCTGAGAAGATGAGCAGAGCTTTCCAAATTTTCGAGGAACCAGGAAATTCAACACCCACCAAGATGTAAATCTTTAAATCAGCGAGTGAAAAAAAGACAAGCTACCCTCAAAGGAACAGCAACAAAGCTGATAGTTAACATTTGAAGAGAAACTATGGAAACCAGAATTCAATGAAATGGCATCATCAAAGTGCTAAAAGAAAATTATTTTAACCTGGATATCTATACCTGGGAAAAAACATCCTTTGAAACTGAAGTGAAATGAAAAGAGTTCCAGATAAACAAGACTGAGAAATCTGTCACCAGCAGAAAAAAAAATTTTAAGTGCTAAAAGTACTATGTGTTCAAAAAATATTAATAAGATTAGATATAATCTTATATTTCATAATCTGAAATATAACAATAATTCAATTGAATATTAATGTATGAACTATTGCCTAAAATAAAGTATATGAGACTGGCTAAAATAAAACAAAGTCCAACAATAAGATATATGTACCTTAAATATAAGGATAAAGAGGATTTTGCAGTAAAAGAATAAAAATTATATTAGCACAAGCACTGCCCAAAACTTACACATAGCTATACCAACAGAAGAAAAAGTAGACTTCAAGGTATGAAGATTATTAAAGAAAAAAATGAGATATTCCATTGTGATTAAATATTCCATCCATCAGAAAGATTTATGCACCTCATAAAATGGTATATGAAGTCCATAAACAAAATAACAAATTTTAACACACTGCTCTCGGTAACTAATAAAATAAGAAGTCAACAGTATCTGTAAAGATAGAGACATTTTGAAGATCAAAATTTTAAAATTCTGATCCCAGCAATATGTATAACAATGTCCTCAACAACTGGAGGATACACATCTCTCACAAGATGATGTGAAGCATGTTTCAAAATTGATAATATATTGTACCATAAAGCAAGTCTTGAAATCTTTAAAGACTTAAACAACTCCATGTGTATTCTCTGACCAAGTAGAATTGTCAGAAACCAATAAAAAAAATATAACTAGAAAATCCCCCAATATTCGAATCAAAGTTAATGCTGCAGTGAAAATTTATTAAAAATCAATTGAATGGAAAGGTAATAAACTTAAATCATATTGAATCTTCTGGGACACATTTCATCATATGTTAGGATGACAATTTATGGCTTTGAAGGAAGATTAAGAAAAAGAATAAATGCTGATAATCCATGGTCTAAGTATCCATCTCAATAAATTACCCAATGAAAATAAAAGGTAGGGAATAGTAAAATTAAGATCACAAATTACTTGATGAAATACAAAAAAGCACATTAGAAAAAAATTCAAAAACTAAATATTTTGAGAAGACTAATAAAACTGTTAACTCCATGGGAAGACTTTTAAGAGAGAGGCAGAAGCAGAGACAGATAAAATCTAAACAAATAATATCAGGAATAAAAAATGTGTAAGATGTGAAAAAAAGTGAACAACTTTGTATCAATACACAATAAATTGAGATAAAATGAAAAGATTGCTAGTGAAACACAACACACTAAACCTGACACAAGAAGAAATAAACAATATGACTATCCCTATAGCTATTAAAAAATTGTAACTCTAATGAAAATCTTCAGAGAAAACTCCAGAATGAGAAGTCTCCATAAATGAATCTTTCCAAATATTTAAAAAAGACATCAATATTACAAAGACTATTCCAGAGAAAAGTAAAAGAGGAGGAAATTTCTAATTCATTGTATGAGACCAGCATAAACATCATATCAAAATCTAACAAAAACATGAACATACATGCAAAATCCTAAACAAAATGTGGGCAAAATAATCCAGAAATATGTACAAGTTTGATTAATTCCAGGAATTCAACATTGATTTTAGCATCTAAAAATAAATCAATGTGATTCATCATATTATCATAATAAAGGATAAAAATATACTATTTTCTTCAGATTCAAAAAACATGATAATATCAACACTCTAGCCTACTTTCACGATAAAATATCTTATAATACTAAAAGAAGACTTCGGTAAGTTATCTAAACACACACATACAGACACACAAACTTTATATCAAAGCATTATATTCAGTAGTGAAATATTAAAAGACTTGTCCATGAAATTAGGAGGGAAGACTAAAATGTCCATTATACCATTTCTGTTCAACATTTTCCTTAGGATCCAAGCCAGAGAAATAAGGCGAGAAAAAGAAATAAAATTATAATAATTTCAAAGAAGAAACTAAATTTTCCTTTAAGACAACATATTATGTATATAGAACATACATAACAAATTAGAAGACAATTTTTCAGACTTAGTAAATGATTTTAGTAATCTTACTGGATTAATATAAAATCAGTTATATCTTCATTTAAAGGCAACAATTGGAAAAATATTCTTAACAATACAATTGGCAATAGTATAAAATATCAAATATCTAGACATAAATCTAATAAAGAATTATATAAAATTATAAAAATAAAATAAAGAAGATCTAAGGTAGAGTTAATGGTTTGTGGATAGGAGGATTAATATTGTAATGATTTTTTTTGGTAAATTCATCTATAGATTTTATGCACTCCCAATCAAAATCCAGAATATTTGTTTTTTTGACTTGGCAAGCTTTTCCTAAAATTTATATAAAAATGCAAGTGGCCAAGAAAAGCCAAGATAATCTTTAAAAAGAACAAACAAAGTTGGAGGATTTAAATAACCAGATATCAAGATTTGTTATAAAGACAGAATACATGAGTGCGTTGTATTGAGTCTAATAAAAAAAAGTAGGTGGATAAAATGGAACAGTGAAGATTCAAAATTACACATTAACAGAGACTTCATTCGTGGCGAATGTATCACTGCAGAACAGTTGGACAAGAAAAGGCTTTTCAAATAAATTAAGTTTGGTCATTGTACAAGGATATGTACTCAGTCAATCCTCATGAACAACAATTAAACTTGACAACCTACTTTATATCATAAAAATAATAACAAAATGTGAAACCATAAAGGGAATAAAAATGTAAAAGATAAGACTTCTAGAACTTAACATAGGATATTATCTTCATGACATTGAAATAGGCAAAACTTTATTATAGAGTAATTGTAAATAAAAACATTGATAAATTATACTATATTAAAATTAAAAAGTAACCTCATTAGAAGAGAACAAAAAATATATGCCACAAAGTAGGAGAATATATATTCACAATATATTTAATAAGCAAAAGGCCATATTCAGAATAGATAAAGAACTTATACCGATCAATATATAAAAGATAACCAGTAGTAAGTGGCCAACAACCAATAGTAAATGACCAAGAGTCATTTGCAGCCTGTTCTTGAAAGAGCATAACTTGTGGTCAATAAACATATGAGAAGTTGCTCAGTCTCATTAACTGCCAGAAAAATGTAAATTAATATTTACAATTGCATACACATCAATATGGCAGAAATTTAAAAGACAACGCACCAAGCAGTAGCAAGGATGAGGAAACCCTCAAACTCTCATTATCTCTGCTTTGGAAAACTGTTTGTTATTGCCCTCTAGAGATAGGCATGAACTTGCTCTATGGCCCCCTCAACAATCACAAATCTACATAGAAACCCAATAAAAAGGTACATACAAAATGACTAAAAGTTTACATAACCCTGTACAGCATTAAATAGCAGCAAACCAGAAACAATACAAATGTCAATAAAAAATAGCAAAATTGATAAAAAATAAATGACTATTTCTAATGTGCACAAATAACTTTGAAAGAAGCCAGACATAAAATAGTACCTTCTGTATGACTGCATTCAGGCAAAACTAATCTATAGTGAAGGAATTAGGTTCCTTTGGAAGGGAGTGGGTAGTGACATGCAGGGGACACAAGGAGAACATTTGGGAAAATTCTTCAAGGTCTGTACTTATTATTTGGGTGCTTTTCTCCATATGCGTTGTAGTTTAACAAAAATTCTTTTAAAATATGGATTAAGAATGAAAATTATAATGTTAAAAATAAAACATGTCAAAATTAATTACAAAAGAAAATAGAGGATAATTAGTGTTAGGACTTTGTCCTAGAAAGTCAATCTAATTTCTTGACTCCTTTTTTTAATGATTTAAATAAAGTTTTGAAAACTCTGAAAGATAAAATTGTTATTAAAAATGAAATATTACATATTAAATGCAAATAAATTAAAATATTAATTCAATATATCTGCAGGGTATCCTGGATTAAATGAGAAAAATCTCAAGTACAGAATTTTATTATTATTAAAAATAGAAAGTTCGGATGCCTGACAGACTATAAATTTGCATTAACAAACTTAGACTAGTTTGCCTTATCACCAGTGGGAAGTACCACCAGCCCCTCAAATAACTTTAATGCCAATTAAATGTTTTATCCTTTACCCAGAGCTGCTTGTCCTTCACTATTCCTAGTTGCTGCAAATGGCAGCCAAGTCGCCTGATCATTTGCATTGAAAACCTCAGTGCTTACCCTTGACACAGCTCTCTCTTCTATTGATCCTTTTGCCTTATTAGCTTTCACATCTATCACAACCTTTACATTCCAGTGACCAACCTCTCATTCAAGACCACAATTACTCCCTCCTGGAATACAGAAAATAGTCTTTTCACTTACAGTCTTTTGATGTCAGTCAGTGCTATACAAGCTACCAGGTTAGTCTTTCTTTTGTGGACAGCACTAATCATGTTATTCTTCACATCAAAAACTTAAATTGATTTCCTATTGTCTAGAGAATGAATCTTAGTGTTGTTAGTTTAACCTCCAAGGCCATCCAGAATTGAGCCCCAAACTCATTTCCAACAATCATACTATATTCCAGCAATGCAGCAGGAGAAACAGCACCTAACTTTTCTGCCTATTTCTTTGATTATACTATTCCCTTCCTCCAGAATAGTTTTTTTCCCCGTTTTTCTATAATCTAACTCTTCTACAACCTTTAAAAGTCAATTTGTCATGAAGTGATTTGCTACTAAGTGAGGTCATAGAACAAGAACTTGTTTAAGTGGTTTTCAAAACTGATCAAATTTTCAAATCACATGAGGAACTTTTAAAATTAGCCAGTGCTGGGGTCATATCTGTAGAGACTGTGACAGAGCACAACTAGACCTACTGAAGTCTGTGAATCTTAAAAGAAATCTGTGGCCAATACCCGCCCAGACTACTTTGAGGATCTAATGGACTAAGACGTGAGGGCACAGAGGATGGCAGGACTAAGTGGAAAACTAGGGTTATATCATCTCAGACTCCCCTGATCTCAAAACAAAGACTGAAGTAAAAGCAACCTACTTCTAATATGGTTGTGAAAGCTCCTACCAAACTGACAATCCTATAGATAGCATTTATAAACTCTGGAGAAATTACTAAAACACAAACCTAAAAAAGGGAAGGGACAGTGGAAAAAACTAAGCAGATTTTGGAGAGAAGTCAACATTTGGAAGAAAGGAAGAACACAGATCCAAAATCATCATAGTAAAATGGACACAAAATAAAAATTGAAGTGAAAATACTGGAAGCAGTCAGGAAAAAAGCAAACAAGCAAACATAAAGGTATTTTATATATAGGAAACACTGATCTGAATGTCACTGAATGAACCATGAGGACAAAGAAAACTTGGAACAAAACAAAACAAACAACCAAAAAAAAAGCCCCTATTAACCAAGAATTCTATATCCCACAAAATTGTTTTCATGAATGTAAGCCGACTTTCACCTTCTACCTAAGATGTAGAAAGTTGGTAAGAGTGTCACTCCCACCTAATGACAAGAAATAGCAAGATAAGAAAATTACAATGTTTCTTGAACACATCAAAAAGCTGAAGTAATAAAACAACCAACTACTCTGATATCAAAGGAAAGACACCAGCACTGGCTTAACACCTGATGCAGGAAGAAGAGGAGATCTTCACACAAGAGGATAAAAAAAAATTCATCCTGCTAAACTTTTAAGGAATTGTGAAAGACTTAAAAGCTCAGTGTTAGCTAGTGGGAAAGGATAGAAACCCTAGAAGTCGCAGACACAGTGGACTTTGTACCTACTTACAGGCTCTTCTCTGTGGACTTTGCCACCTACACAGGACCAGGTAGGAGCAGGAAGAAGACAAGAAAAGCTCCTTTGCATTGCAGGCCAGGAGGAAGGAAGTGGCAATCCCTGGAGAAAGATACAAAGCCCCACCTGGGGCCTTCTCCCCTAAGTAATGAAAAGTTTAAGCTGCCTGGGAAAGGGCTGCAAATCCTATACCAGACAGAGAAGAAGATCCTCTGTGGCTGGAAACGTAAAGAAAGGGAAAAGGAAAAAGATCTCATTTCCTTGAGAAGGAGCAGGAAAGCATCCTGCATTCGGTCTATGAGATGTCTCCTAACACAATGAGGAGTGGCAAGATCGCTGAGAAAACTCCACCCTGAGAACCAGAGACACAGGATCTGTGTAGAATTAAGGCTAGACAGGGCAACAGAGAGTCCCCTTGCCTCCCAAACCTAGCTAGCAGGCACCAAGTACCATCAAAAGAAATCTACTACTTGGGGGAAAACCACAAGCATGGAAATAGACCCTCTCTGAGGTTATCCAATGTATCTTTGTTGTGCTTTGAAATAGTGTGAGATCCACTATTTAGAATAACTAATTAGATAACAAAATAAGAATAACGCATGTCACACTATTTCAGATAGATGGAGAGATACATGGGAGAGATGGATAGATGGATGGAAAGAGAGAGAGAGAGAGAGTGAGAGAGAGAGAGAGCTGACAGATACAAATTTATACCATAGAAGGAAACACAAGCTATAAAGACTCACTATTTCAGAGAATGGGCTTTGGGGAGAGGTGAATGAGGAGCTTTAAGTCATTAGTTTGTTCATCACTATAATATTTGAATTATTATTTCAGTGTATTTCTATTTCAAATATTTATAAAAGCTAAAATTATTATATGGATATTGGTAAAGGTGTGGGAAAGCTCCTACTCTCAAGAATTACTGGTAAATTTTTAGGTAACTATAACCTTATTGGAAAAGAGTTTAATAATATACATCAAGGGTGCAGGAAAAATCCATTTTTCTCCTTTTTGGCATAAATATTAATCATAGACATATATCCTAAGAAAATAATCTGAAATATGAAAAAGATTATGTGCTCAAATATATTTAACAAAGTATTCTGTTGAATTTTTAAAATATAATTATAATTTTCAACTCTAGAGTAATTCAATTTTTATGGCACCACCACTTAGTGGACATGATATAGCCATTAGAAATTATTGTTATAAAGACTACACAGCAACATGGACAATGAATGTAATATGATGATGTTCATTGCAAAGTGAATATTAAAAGAGGCAATGCTACAAAATTGTGCATACACAAAGGGCCAAACTTACTAAATTTGTGTCCTAGAAAATTTATCACTCTCAGCTTCAATTTTTATATCTATAAAATGAATGTCATAATACATACATTATAGATTTTTCACTAGAACTGAATGAGAAAATAACTGGAATGCACATTTTAGCTGAGTGCTCAGTATTATTATTATGATATAATATGCAAATGAAATTTTATATAGATATAAATGACACTGGAAGGAAAGAGTGAAACTAATAAAAATAGATAGGTTCATTGCTAATATTATTGGCATTTTTCCTTTTATATATTTTCCAATTTTTTCATAGTGTAGATTATTGTATTACCTTCATAATTTAAAAAAGATTATATTAGAAAATTTGCTTTTTTACTATTTGAAATGTTTCTCTTCAGGACAAATTTATTCAACCTGGAACTATTTCCTTCAGTGTCCTTTCAAATGCCTAATATCATAAGAAATAAAAATTATTTCTATATTCTACTTACACTCGAACTTTAGTTGCCTGTAAATGCGGCTCTCTTAATATAATTCTCTTCTACTGAAATACTTAAAAGCTTTTGGAGAAAAAGCTTTACATTCAATGAACACAACCATACATACAAACTTCATCTGGGAAAAACCATGCTCCAGTCATCTGAAAATTGACAGAAAGACTCTATCAAGTGCAGCGGTGGACCATGATCCTAAGTGAGAAACTTTAGCTTATTTTGGAGCCAAAGATTTGTAGGGCCACCAGACAAATCCCTGGCACACCTGTGATTGATGACATTGCCCTAGATCTGGAGAGTGTGACTTTATTCAAATATATCCCTGCACTGCTGACAACACCCAAATCTATACCGTTCCAAATGAAGGCTTGGAGAAGCAATTTTCAGGTGAACTGAAGAAGAAAATCATATGTTTGCACCGAGGGAGGTAGCAAATTTATGAAAACAATATGGGTGAAATGACAGGTTTGTAGGATGATTTTGGTACATCTGCTATGTGAACTTTCACTCAGAAGGGACAGGACCATGAGGAAAAAATGAGGAGAGAAAAATAGAAACTCAATACTTACCTACAAAACCCAAAATTGTTATAGTTAGAAATTTGGATTAGAGTTATGGGTATGTGCGCGCGCGTGTGTGTGTGTGTGTGTGTGTTTATGTGAATGTGCGTGCATACACGTACCCCTTCAAACAAATTAAGGAGAAAAAATTACTTTGTTTTTATCTGAGTTCAAATTGACACTGAAGAAAATATTGTTAACTATGTGTGGTTGAAGCCTTGAAAAAAGTACCTACAAAAGTCATACTTGATAAAAACAAGCTTTACAGGTTAACGGTTAAAATATCCAAGGAGTTTCTTCAAATAGATAAAAAAACTAGTAGTTTTTTCAAAAGTGATTCTAGCTAATAATATATTCTAATATACAGACAGTCTGTCTCTTTGGTTCCTTCTCCTTATACCTGGGCAACGTTATTTTATCTATCATTTCTGGCAAGGTTGCTTTTCTACCACCATCTCCTCCCTCCTTTAAAAACCATTTTACAGATACGCCACATATATCAAATGTTTAGTAGCCTAAAGCATTTCTTAGGACTGAATGTTTGCAGCTGTGGTTTCATTTTATAGCAAGAACTTGTTCTAGTCTTTCTACCTACACATTCCAACTAGCAAAGATAAATTACAGGGGAGTATTTTGTCCTAATCTGCTTCTAGAAGTCATAGGTAAATCAAATTGATAACTTGCATTAGGCAAAAGTGTCATGTCATAACTTGATGTACCATTTTAAGAGCAAATTAGCAGAAACTTAAAACCCAGAACTGAAAGTTTAGCCTATTTGGTCTTGTGATACTATTTCTATTTATTTACACAAAAATTCATTCATTGTACAAAGATAGGCATAAGAAGGAATAGTAGATATGTTCAACACAGTGAACCCTTGGAGGCATTCCAAATATCCATGGGAAGCAGATCAATATGTTTTTCTTCAATCATTTTGTAAAATACTATACAATCATTAGGAAAAATAGACTCATGTGCCTGACATTGAAAAATCTGTGAGATCTAAGAAAAGCAAACTATGTGGTAAAACATGTACATTAATACAATTGTGTAAAATATAATGTGTATTTACCTTTATGCGAGTTTAAATGCATAGAAAAAGTGTCCGAATGTGTATACCAAGGTTAACCATGGTAGAGGTTACCCCTGGGAAATGAGCTAGGATAACACATTATGTGCCTCTGTGTGTGTGCATGTGTGAGAATTCTTTATTCTCTGTTTTTCTGTGTTGTTTGCTTGCTTTAATAGAAATGCATTTCTTTAATTTTTGTGTAATTGAAAATAAAATGTTACATGTTTCAAAGGAGAGGCATTTTATAAATACAGGAAAGCACTAAAGAGCAGTACATAAATGATACAAAACAAATAGAATATGAACAATTACTGTGTTTTAACAGTCAATAAAAGGCTTTCAGATAATAAAAAATTCATTTACAGTATAAAACTTATACGTTCTAAGTTCAAAACTCTGAACAAATTGGAAATAATTTAAAATTAAATTGAAACAATAAAAATTCCTGATGTCTAGCATAATACCTGGCACACAGTAGCTATTCAATAATCATTTGTTGAATGCCAGTAATTGTCATGAGACTCTGGACAGGTTACATGTCTGAAGCTGAGTTCTCTTATTTGTCAAATAAACTGGTTTTCCTAAATTATTTTTAAAATTCCATTAAGATGTAAAAATCTTCTTTTAATGGATCATATCATTTCTTATGCCAATATATTAACTTTAATTGTAAGAGATTTTCTGAGACTTTTAATTTTCCAAAATATCCATCTCATGATTTACAGAAGTAAATATAAAGTTGTTTGATTTCTTGTAATATTTAATTTAGAAAATATGACCCCAGTATTTATGCCTCCTACTGACAAAGGATATAATTTTGCTGACAAGGCATTCATTCCAGGCCAAATAACTTAGAAAACAATTCTTACAGCTGCCACTGGAAGTAGGCATAGAAATTACCACTCTAGAATTGATTTTAGTTTTAATAAAGCAAATAACAACAGTAAGTCAGTAGAAAACTTCAAAATCTATTGGTCTATATTAAAATGTTAAGAGGAAGGAATGCTTCCCCAAAGAAAAATATTTCTTTGAACCCAGATAGGATAGTTTTTTTAAAAGAATATGGCAATAAATACCATGTTTAGAATTATAAATGAGAACCTATGAAAGGAAAGTACTACACAAGGTATTTGTACATATTGCTGTTTATGAGAAAGCAAGCCCTTATCAAATACAGAATCTGCCAGTACCTTGATCTAGGACATCCTAACCTCCAGAACTGTGAGAAATATGAATAAATTTCTGTTGTTTATAAACCACCTAGTGTATGGTATTTTGTTATAGCAGCCTGAACAGACCAAGACACCATTACCCACCTACTTGCTAACATTGTTTTATATCCTTCCAATCATTTTCCCCAAAGCACACACATGTACTTTACATGATTGAATTTGTAATATTTTATAATCTTTCACATTGAAATATAGCTTATGCAAATATCATAATCTGTGTTATAATTGATTTTCTTCTATTGGTAAATGCTTAAATTTTTCCAACTTTTCATGACTGAAAAATGTTATAATGAAATATCTAGAAAATACATGCTTTCATAATTGTTCAAAATTTCTGGTTAACATTCTAAAAAATGAAATAGAAATTACTTCTCTAACCAGCCTGACCAAGAGCGAGACCCCATCTCTAAAAAAAAAAAAAAAAAAAAAAAAATGAGATTGTTGTAATTTCCCATAGCAAAGCTACGGGTAGGAAATAGAAACAGAGAAAAGCATGGAAGTTTTGTAGATCATTCCATTTGGACATTCCAAAGGGAGAGCGTATTCCTCCAGAAGAAGATGGGGAAAGAAATACGCATAGGTGTGTGTAATCCTTTACTGCAAAGTACTTTTGCAATCAGTTAGTCCACACAGCTCTAGAGGAAGTAGCAAGGATTTCAAGGAAGAGAGCAGAAAAGATAGGTAAGTCTCTATATAGGAAAAGTTGACTAATTTTATTTTTAAAGCATCTTTGCGGTATAATTAATATATGAAAATACACATATTTACTATGTACATTTTGGTGAAATTGAATGCATGCATACATCTGTGACACCATCACCACAATCAAGGTGTTAAACATATCCATCACCTCACAAAATTTCTATTTTTTGTGGAGTTTTTTGTTTGTTTTTGTTTTGTTTTTGTGGTAAGAACAACTTAACATGAAATCTATCCTTTTAACGTATTTTATTTTATTTTTTTTGAGACAGAGTCTCACTTTGTTGCCCAGGCTAGAGTGAGTGCTGTGGCGTCAGCCTAGCTCACAGCAACCTCAATCTCCTGGGCTCAAGCGATCCTCCTGCCTCAGCCTCCCGAGTAGCTGGGACTACAGGCACGCGCCACCATGCCCGGCTAATTTTTTCTGTATATATTTTTAGTTGGTCAATTAATTTCTTTCTATTTTTAGTAGAGACGGGGTCTCGCTCAGGCTGGTTTCAAACTCCTGACCTTGAGCGATCCGCCCGCCTCGGCCTCCCAGAGTGCTAGGATTACAGGCGTGAGCCACCACGCCGGGCCCTTTTAACGTATTTTAAAGTACACTATATTATATTGTTAACTGTAGGCACTATGTTGCACAGCAGATCTCCAGAACTTATTCATCTTGCATTAACACCCTTTATACTCCTTGAGCAGCAACCTCCCTTTTCCCCCTCCCCCCAGCCTCTGGCAACCACAACTCTATTCTTTGCTTTCAAGAGTTTGACTATTTTAGATACCACATATAAGTGGAACCACACCGTATTTTTCCTTCTGTAACTAGCTTATTTCCCTTAGTACAGTGTCCTCTGGGTTCATCCATGTTGTTGTCACAAATGGTAGGATTTCCTTTTTTGAAAGCTGAATAATATTCCATTGTATGTACATATCACATTTTCTTTATTCATTTGTCAATGGACATTTGAGTTGTTTCTATATCTCGGCTATTGAGAATAATGGTGCAATGAACATGGGATACAGATATCTATTGGAGATCGTGATTTCACTTGATTCCAATTCTTTTGGATATATAAGTGGGATTTCTGGATCATATGGTAATTCTATTTTTAATTTTACAAAACTCAAAAAATGAACAGCAAAATAATCTCACTGTTGAGAATAAAGAGTTTCAAGGGTAGCTAAAAGGAAAACACTCACGAACATGTACCGTGTTTCCCCAAAAATAAGACAGGGTCTTATATTTATTTTTCCTCAAGAAGACACCCTAGGGCTTATTTTCAGGGGGTGTGTTATTTTTTTTAAGTACAGTACAACAATCTACATTTATTCAAATATAGTTAAGTTGTCTTCTTCTGGAACATCATCATATCTCAAAACCCCGAATTCCATCCTGAATTTCTTGTGACTCTATTTGCTTTAGAACCATTGGCCCCAATCTCTCATGTCAAGCAATAGAGCTCTCATAGGGCAGATGAGAAGGGCTGCTCCTCTTCTTTGCTGTTTCCCGACAAAATGCATGGGTTGTGCAGATACGCTGCGTAGCCACGCCCATCACTAGGTCTTATTTTCGAAATAAGGCTTATATTGCACAAATGCTTAGAAATCCTGCTAGGGCTTCCTTTATGGGTAGGTCTTATTTTCGGGAAACACGGTAATGAGACATGCTCATCAAGGCAATAAACCATGCCATAAGAGGGAAATAAAACAATTGAAAGAGGAAAAGTAAAAATTTCAAAGCAAAGAATTCATGGAAAACTGACTCGCCTTGTGTGAAGACATACCTTTGCTTTATTTGGTGAATAAAGAAAATTAAAACCATAACTATGCTTATATTCTGTAATTAAAAATCATTTTATATAAAATGAAATTAGGCAAAAGGATCTTGTGAAGTGTTGATAGTAAATGTATCAGTTTCCTTGTTTCTACTGCAAGACTCATGGGCCCATAGGGCTTCTTTCTGGAAAAAGAATTGGAACTAAGAAAACATTAATAAAACATTGTTTTTAATTTTTTGAAAACTTGTATCTTGATGAAACTGAAAAATAATGTAGAGAAAAGAATATATAAAATGTATAAAGCCACAAAACTTTCTTACACATATAGCCATCCCCCAGGCACTTCCAAACTGATCAAAATAAAACATCCTGAACCCCATCTGCGAACCTCATAATGCCCCCACATAAAATCATTATTGTCATCAGGTATAAATAGAAAAAAACATACAATGGAATTAAGTATAGAAAAAACCTTTAAGTGTCTGACCTAACATGTTTTACTGTGTCTTTCTTTCACAGTCTTGAGAAGAAATGAAAACTTCCAAAACAAATGGTTCAAAACAAATGATGGTTCAAAATACCTCTGTGAATTGTCTATGTAGTGCCAACTCAACTCATCATCTGGAAACAAAAGAGAGGTAGACACAAAAGCTTTGACTAGCGGTGATAGGACATAAATTAAAGCAGATTCTATAAGGAGGGCTTCTGAAGTGTATTCCAACAATTTTGGAAGAAACAATGCTTCAATTGTTCTTGTGCCCAGGAATAATCTCATTGGAGATGAAGTTTTCCTGTATCCGACAGCTCTTCATAAAAATGAAACATTTTCTCTTCAAGTACATCTACAGCAAGATAGTGAGATTCAGGCTGAAGCAGCAAAGGTAACTATAAAAGACCTCAAAGACAAAGCATCTATTGCATAGTTTTCTTTCAGACATATTTTTTATTATCCAAAATACATCTTAAGGAATTTTTTTAGAGTCTTGCAGATAATTTCAGCCATAACTAAACTTCCACTTTACCAAGTAAATTAGACTGTTATATGAAAACCATGCAGAAAATAACAAAGCTGCTAGCAATATTCTTAACCCTGGCAGCATTTTTGGTAAAATTATTAGCATTATCTTCTTGTTATTTCATCTGTTACTATCATATTAGTCAGTGAAGAAAATTCCTCTTCTTTTTATTTTTAATTCTTTTTCTTACGGGAAATATAAAAAAAAGTTTCCATAAAACACAAAAGTGAACTAAAACCCATGAAAATGAATTAAAACCATATACATCTTTACTGACATTATGCTTACTTTCCTATTTTTACTTAGATTAACTCATGTTTTAAAAAATATCTGTGGAGGTTCAAAAGGCATTCTTGCCTTTGTAAAATGGATCTGAGTATATTATGTTCAGAAAAATAGAAGTAGCTACATCTCAAGCTCCATAAACTTTCTTCGGAAAATATTGAATATGAACTGATTTTATCCATTAGGTAAGTAAGTAACAAAGAAAAGACTTATAGAAATATGAAATTAGTTCTTCACTTAAGCCTCTCTCTCAAGAATGTTTCCATTTTGCCAAGTTATTTAAACTTTGTAAAAGACATTCTGTAAAAAAAAAAGATAAATAAAAGTGGCAAAATTATAGTCACTTCTGTTATGACGCTCTTCAAGCAATTTGCATGTTAGTTTTTATGATTACTAATATCTTCACTTCACCAATGTATCCGTTTCCTGTTTTTGCCATAATGAAATACCACAAACTTACTGGCTTAAAACAACACCAAACACTAGAAGAGGACTTATTTCTAATGTTCTCTCTCTCTCTTCCTCTCTCTCTCTCTCTCTCTCTCTCTCTCTCTATAAGATACTCTTTCCTGACAACTTTAGCTGCCTTGGTCTCCCTGGACTCTCAGGCCCAACCCCCCTCACACAGGGAGTTCACCTCACCTGGGTTTCCCTCTTTGCATTGTTGCCTCTAACATCTTTCAAGGCAGTAAGTTGGGACAGTCATAGGATTCACTTGTTTATTTTTCATGTCTCAAGAATCACTGTTTCTGCCTGATATCCTGTGTCTTGAAAACCACTGTTTCATGTATTCTGTTTGATTTTTTTGGTTGTATCACATGGGAGGATATATCCTATCCCTATTATTGCATCTGCAGCAGAAGCAAGAGTCCTTGCAATTTAATTTTAATTTTATAGTTTTGACATAGAACATTTCATAATTTTGATGCAGCTTTCATGATACTTTTATGGTCTCTTGATTTGATATAATAAAAAGTCCACCCTACCTCAAAATTTTCCCACATATATTTTCAGCTATTGTATTATTTTATTTATAATGATTACACATTTAATTGGTGTGGAATGTATTTTGGTAAATAAGATGCAATGTGTAAAATTTTATTTTCAGAAAATTAATCAATGTCCCACTGCTAAGACATTCCACTTATGTTATTAACTAACGGCTTTTATCTGCTAGTGCCTGATTCCATGTTCTTGTACATTGAGTTGTTGGTCCCTTACTAAACTCATGCCACTTGTTTTAATAAGTTAAGTTTTCAAAGCATGTTTTAAAATTCCTAGTATTTATTACATATTATTATCTTCTTGGAAAACCTTGGTTAAAAATATTTGGAAGCCCTTACCCCACCCATGACACATAGACACAAAGAGATATGCACAAAAGCAAAATGTATATATATATGTAAACACAAACACTTCTGTATTTTGATTGTAAATGCATTAAAAATCTAAGTCTCAGAAGTAAAATTCATAGTAATTTTGACCACTTCCCTCCAGAAATGTAGTAGTCTTTTATTTTCTTCACATCCTTCTTTTGTGATTCATGACCATCTTACTCAACTGTGTCATTAGTTCTGACAGTTTAATGCATAGATTTTAAAGAGGTTTCTGTATATAAAACAAAATCAACTATAAACCATAGCCAGTATATCTTTTTAATTAGCTGTAATTCTCATTTATATTTTCTTTCATGGGTTATTGGAAGAATTTGTCAAAACATTACATAATATTTGTGAAATTTTCTATATTTTCTTGACTATAATGGAATGTCTTTTAGTTCAAGGGTCAAATATCTGACAGGGTGGAGCAAGATGGTCAAATAGAAACCTCCTATGATTGTTCCCCTGCACGAACACCAAATTCAACAACTATCCACTCAAGCAAGCACCTTCAAAAGAACCAAAAATCAGCTGAAGTATCACACTACCTGGTTTTAACATTGTATCAAGAAAAGAGGCACTGATGAGGGCAGAAAAGACAATCTTGCATTGCCACCCCTGCCCCATCCCTGGTCAGTGCTGCCAGTGTGGAGCCCTTGAGAGAATCCGTGTGCCCAGGGGAGGGGGGGTGAAGTGATTGTGAGACTTTGCATTGAAACTCAGGGCTGCCCTGGCACAGAGGAACACAGCACAGCACAAAATTCTGCTGCTGCCCATGGAGGGAGCATTTAGACCAGCCCAGCCAAAGGGTAATCCTCTGCCCCAAAACCCGAGTTCCAAGCTATACTCACCACCACCTGACAAAAAGCAGCCTGGAGCCTGGGCTAAATTCATAAGGCAGTGGGGCCACAAAGGCTGCAGTCCTTGGGCAATTCCTGTGGCTGGGCTGGGCTGGCTCAGAGCCAGTGGACTTGGGGTGCACATGACCCAGTGAGACATCAGCTGCAGTGGCCAAGCCAGTGCCTGTGTCACCCCTCCCCCAACTACAGGCAGTGCAGCTCAGAGTCTTCTTCCACTTGGGGAAAAGAAAGAGAGGCTTTCAGAGAACTTTGGAAACAACAAAAAGTTAAAAAGCAGTGAGGGATGGAGTTAAAGGGTAGAATTTCCATTAGATTTCTCTTTGCTTATTTATTTGTTTGTAAATAGAGTTGTCATATGTTTAAAATAATTGGTTATAAGATGGTTTTTGCAAGCCTCATGGTAACCTCAAATCAAAAAACCTACAACAGATATACAAAAAATAAAAAGCAAGAAATTAAAAGATACTACCAGAGAAAATCACTTTTAACAAAGACAGGAAGAAAGAAAGAGAGGACCACAAAACAACCAGAAATCAAATAACAACAGTGCAGTACTAAGTCCTCACCTATCAATAATAACACTGAATGTGAATGGACTAAACTCTCCAATCAAAAGATGCAGAAGAGATGAATGGATAAAAAATAAGAGCCAACTAAATGCTGTCTGCAAGAGACCCACTTCACCAATAAAGACACACATAGACTGAAAATAAAAGGATGGAAAAAGATACAAACAGAAGCCAAAAAGAGCACAAGTAGCTATATGTCTATCAGATAAAATAGATTTCAAGACAAAAACTACACAAAGAGACAAAGAAGGTTATTATATAATGATAAAAGGGTCAATTCAGTAATAGGTTATAACAATTATAAATATATATAAACTCAACACTGTAATACCCAGATAAATAAAGCAATTTTATCAGAGCTAAAGAGAGAGATAGACCCCAGTACAATAATTGCTGGAAACATCAACACTCCCCTTTCAGCATTGGACAGATCATCCAGACAGAAAATCAACTAAGAAACATTGGACTTAATGTGTACTGTGGACCAAACGGACCTAATAGATATTTACAGAATGTTTCATCCAACAGCTGCAGAATACATGTTCTTCTCCTCAGCTCCTGGATCATTCTCAGGGATAGAAAATATGTTAGGCCACAAAACAAGTCTTAAAAAATTCAAATACACTGAAATCATACCAAGTATTTTCTCAGAACACAATGGAATAAAACTAGAAATCAATAACAAGAGGAACATTAGAAAACATACAAACACGTGGAAATTAAAAAATAAGCTCCTGAATGACCAGTGGGTCAATGAACAGATTAAGAAGGATATTTAAAAATTTATCAAAACAAATGAAAATGAAAACACAACATATCAAAACCTATGGGGCATAACAAAAGTAGTAATAAGAGGAAAGTTATTAAGCTCTTGAAACTGGTAAACACAGTCAATAAAATTGCAGGATACAAAGTCAACATACAAAAATCAGTAGCATTTCTACATGCCAACAGTAAATGATCTGAACAAGAAACCAAGAAAGTAATCCCATTCACAATAGCTACAAATAATATAAAATACCTAGGAATGAATTTAACAAAAGAAGTGAAAGACCTCTATAATGAAAACTATAAAACATTGATGAAAGAAATTGAAGAGGACATAAAACAATGGAAAGATAGTCCATGCTCATGAATTGGAAGACTCAATATTGTTACAATGTCCATAGTACCAAAGGAATCTACAGATTCAGTGCAATCACCATCAAAATACCAATGACATTCTTCCCAGAAATACAAAAAAAAATCTTAAAATGTATATGGAACCATAAAAAACCCACAATAGCCAAAGCCATATGGAGCAAAAAGAACAAAACTGGAGGAATCGCATTACCTGACTTCAAATTATACTACATAGCTGTAGTAACCAAACAGCAATGGTACTGGCATAAAAACAGACACATAGACCAATGGAACAGAATAGAGAACCCAGAAATAAATACACACATCTATTGTGAACTTACCTTTGACAAAGTCACCAAGAGCATACAGTGGGGGGAAAGAATAGTCTCTTCAATAAATGGTGCTGGGAAATTTTAATATCCACATGCAGAAGAATGAAACTAGACCCTTATCTCTTACCATATTCAAAAATCAAATCAAAATGGATTAAACACTTAAATATAAGACCTGAACTATAAAACTACTACAAAAAGTCATTGGGGAAACACTTCAGAACATTAGTCTAGGCAAGGACTTCTTGAGTAATACCTCAAAAGCACAGACAAACAAAACAAAATTGGATAAATGGGATCACATCAAGCTAAAAAAGGAAACAATCAACAAAGTGAAGAGACAACACCCAGAATGGGAGAAAATATTTGCAAACTACCCATCAGACAAGGGATTAATAACTAGAATATATAAGGAGCTCCAACAACTCAATAGGAAAAAATCAAATAATCTGATTTAAAAAATGGACAAAGGATCTGAATAGACATTTCTCAAAGAAGCCTCACAAATGGTCAACAGGTATATTTAAAAAGTTCAATATCATTAGTCATCAGATAAATGAAAATCAAAGCTATGATTAGTTATCATCTCACCCCAGTTAAAATGGCTTTTATCAAAAAGACAGGCAATAACAAATGCAGGCGAGGATGTGGAGAAGGGAGAATTATCATATACTCTTTGTGGGAATGTAAATTAGTGCAACCACTATGGAAAACAGTATGGAGATTCCTCAAAAAACTAAAAATAGAACTACCATCTGACCCAGCAATCCCACTGCTGGGTATATATCCAAAGGAGGGGAATTCAGTATATTGAAATGATACCTGCTTCCCATGTTTATTGCAGCACTATTCACAATAGCCAAGATTTGGAATCAACCTAAGTGTCCATCAACAGATGAATGGATAAAGAAACTGTCTTACATATATACAATAGAGTATCATTCAGCCATAAAAAAGAATTAAATCCTGTCATTTGCAATAATATGGATAGAACTGGAGAACATTATGTTAAGTGAGGTAAGCAAGCACAAAAAGACAAATATCACATGTTCTCATTCATATGTAGGAGATAAATATTAAAATAAGTGATCTCATGGAGACAGAGAGTAGAATGATGATTACCAGAGGCTGGAAAGGTTAGTGGGGATGGGAGGATAAAGTAGGATGGTTAATGAGTACAAAAATATAGTTAGATAGTTAGACAGAATGAATAATATTTGATAGCACAATAAAGTTAATATAATCAACAATAAGTTAGGATATATTTTAAAATAACTAAAAGAGTGGAATTGGAATGTCCCTAACACAGAGAAATGATAAATGCCTGAGGTGATGGATACCTCAATTACCCTGATTTTATTAAATCACATTGTATGCCTGTATCAAAACATCATGTGTACCCTATAAATATATGCAACTATTATGTGCCCATAACAATTAAAAAAAAAAATAAAAAATTTTCGATGCCTATATAAGCAAAAAAATAGATATTTATAAAATATGGGGAGAGGCAGAGCAAGATGACGGACGAGAAACACCGCCAGACAGGGTGTCTCTGCAGAAAAGACAGCTTCTTGAAGATATTAGAAGAAAGAAGCAAGCAGACGACCATACATCTGACGGGGGTTGGAAGGAGGAGTGCCAGAGACTATGAGAGACTCCACAGGAGGAGGTTGCAGAGGAGAACTGGAAGGAGAGACCGCCGGAGCGAGCAGTCTGGCGACCAGTGGCAAGGGTAGGTGGAGCAGTTAATTTCCCCCTCCCTTGCATCTCGGACTGCTAGTGGGCTCCCCAGCCGTTGGAGAGAATTGTGGACACCAGTCCAGAGACGGCCACCGCCACTGAGTGGTGAGCCTGTAGCGGACG